>PVJL010004693.1:0-124015 GCA_004026885.1 Lyroderma lyra | reverse complement strand
CTTCCTCCCACCTCCCCCGCCCCCCCCAATATCTCGCGAGAGGTGAACGCGCCTGGCTGGACGAGAGGAAAGTGTCTGCTCCGCTGAGGGGGGAAAGAAGGAGCTGGAGACAGATTGTGGGACCGAGCGCGGGCGGGCGGGAGGCGACGGAGCTACTAGCGGGTGAGTCCTGTTAACATTAACTAGTCCATGATGTGACGGGAGTCTCCCCTTCAACTCTGGCCAGTCCCAGCCTTCCAGGCCGGGGTCTCCCCTCCCAGTCTGTGTTGGACGGGGGCGCTGAGGCGGTGGCCGGGCCCGAGGAAGAGGGTGGGGCATGAGCTAACGCTAACCAATAAGAGAGAAGGAAGCTACGATTAGCGGCGATGAGCACTAATAGGAGATCGTCCTTCCCTTATGGAGTGCCGCCCCTCTTTCCCTCCACCCGCCTCCTTACTTTGGGGGGAAGGCGGGGCCAGAGGCCTGAAGTGTGGGGAGAACTTGGGGTAAGTAGCCCCGGGGGGCACAGGGCGTGGTAAGAAGAGGGGAGTTGAATCCTGAGGGAATGGAAATCTAGTGTAGCCTAATGGAAGGACTAAAAATGGAGTGGAATGGGAGAAAGGAGAGACGTACTAAACTGTTTGAAGACCCAGGGCTTTTCTAAGAGTGGGGTTAGGGGCTTGGCACTAGAAGAAGCAGGGTAATAGGAAGGAGATAGGGATGAGTAGGTGAAAACATGGCATTGGGCTTGACTGGAAAGATAGGTAGGGGTAAATCATTGTAAATGAGAGTCATGACATTTCGATTGAATTATAAGAAAAGATCACCAGGTACATGATAACAGAAAAAGTATGGATTTGGAAAATATTACGTGAATAGGTGTAGGGGTGTGCTAGTAGCCAAAAGGTATCATTTTGGGAAGGGTATGGGGGACTCCAGAGGTGTAAGGTGTGTTTGGAACGGAGACGGCTGATGTATACAGGTCTGGAGCCTGTATCAAGAAACTTGGGATATTATTTAGGGCTTTTGGTGACCAGCCTGCAAGAATGCTGGATAGTGGTAGAGAAGGAGAAAAACAGAGCACTTTCATCACTTCTATTCTGGTTTCCTTTTTTTCTCCTCTCTTCCTTTTCCCACACTTCATCTCTTCCTAACTCAGGAATGGGGGCTTGGGACATAAGCGTCCAAGTGGGAGCCCCATAGGGAGTTATATGTTGCTCTGAATTGCTTGTTATGTTCTCTCAGTGGGGTGTTTACTACCCAGGACACCTCCTACCCAGATTCCCGTGTTGCTACTTCCTAACTTTAAAAGTTTGTTTTCTGCTTAGCAGGAGTGTTTAGTATTTCTGAGGGTTGGGTCATAATAAGTGTAGGTTTATGGGGCTGTGCAGAGTTTTGTCAGCAAGCTCACTTGATTTCTGTGTTTAAAAACTTCGCAGTACTGCAATTCTGGTAAGACATCGGTCTTTATAGGCTCTCTAAGCACAGGAAAAAAAAATAATTTGAAGTGTATTTTGTTAAATGTGTGTTTTACCCACTCGTATTCTTCAAGGGTTGTTAAATGGATGGTTGCAGTTAGTTTTAGTTAGCTTATATATTTTAAATGGTGTAAATAAAATGCACATGTATTTTAGGAAAGTGAAAAAATTTCAGTTTCTTCCTCTGTGTCCAGACTCAGAAGCTAAAGATATGTCATAATATCTTAGGGTAAGGGTTGGGGAAATCAAACACGATTTGTACTTAAACATGGAGGATATAAGGTAAGGTAAGTGGAGACTATTGCGAAATGTAACATGACTGTAAGAAAAGGAGCTAAAGAAAAGTTTGGCAGCTATACTAAGTAGTCTTACCAGTTCTTAATTCTATACAGGAAAATGACAAGTCTTTTGCCCTTTGTTTGATGTTGTGTATTATTTAATAATGAATTGAACTAATATAGCCAATTAATAAATAACCTCTTTGCTATTGCATATATTTGTCTTTTACATTTCTTATCCTTTTACTTTTGAGAAGCAAAATACCTGAGGGGGTTCCCTGGTGGTGTAGTGGCTAGGCATGGGCGCACTCACTGCCACGGCCTGGGTTCAATTCCTGGCCAGGGAACCAATAAAAAAATAAAATAAAATAAAATAAAGTAATGCCTGAAATATTGTAAAGCTGTTATAAGAAGAGAAACCATTTGCATTAACCTTTGGTTTTTAGAAACCGTTTGAAGCTTTTTCTCCTGGCCAGGAAGTTGCCTCTACAGCACATTGAGACCATGTAATTACTGATCCTTTAGCATTATCTCCTGCATTGGGTTGTAGTATTTCACATTCGGAGAATTACTATTGGCCATTCAGACATTTTCACAGTTTGCTTGGCAGCAGCACAAAAAAATATCCAATGAGATAGCGGAGTCCCTTGTTTTATTCTTCCATCCTTAAATTTGTGGTGGCTCTGACTTAGGCACTATTAAATGCAAGATTATCTTTTTCTCATTGTTATCACATATCAGAAAGCCTAGAGAGTGCTATGTTTAAATATGTGGACCAAAGATTACATCCAGTGATAGTTTCAGTGTTGTACTTTTTAAGCATATTTTTGTTTACCATGGTTTTTAAATGTTAATGGATACCATTACTGTATCTCCTTTCTTTTTCCTTTTCCCAATTCCAACCCCAAAATGAAAGTAGTTCTTCAACCAATTCTTAAGCTACTACTTGGCCTCAAGTAAAGTCCCTGGTTCTGTCTGAACACAATTGAACTGAAGTTCTCACAAGTTATTGTTTTGTACATGTCAAGACTGAGTTTTTCCTAGGCTGCAGGAGGAGGGAGTCAGTGTTACAGCAGCCTCCCATCCATGTCCAATAAGGAGGAGCCTTCTCCTTGAGAGGAAGTTTTGGGTGGAGCAAATAACATTGCCATATAAATGTCTTAATAAGACAGTTCTCTTCTTGAGAAGTGTTGGCAGCCTGACATATAATTGTCCCTTTATCCCTTGATAAACTAAAGTTAAGGTGCAGATGTTTCTTTGGGAAAAACAAATACAGCATTCATTTAAAAAGAGGAAACATTAATTTATTTTGTTATTGGCTTCTCTGAAAATGGTACTATGATTTTAGAGTTCATGAAGTCTTTCATTTCTTTAGAAATATATCAAAGAATGTAGTTTTTAAGTTTCTCATTTTTAAATGTTGCCTTCTAACAGGCTTCTTTGGGGATCACATATATTCATGAAATGTGAAAAGGCACCCTATTTGGAATATCTGAGGGATGGTCTTTCAACTTCGAATGCTATAAGGAAAAGATTCCACTTTACAGATCACCTTGTTCCATTTTGGAGCTCTCCTTTTAGAACATTCTTTACATTGTGCTGAAACCCTTTAGTTTTGCCACCTGAAGCTATAATAAATAAATAATTCTTTGTCAAGATAGTAGCCCTTCGAATATTTGATGACAGTTAGTTCTTGTTAAGGCTTCTGTTACTGGGTTAAATATCCTGAGTTTTTTTCAGCCATTCCTTGTGATATTTTTAATAAAATGCAGGCCCCTCATCAACTTAGTTGCCTAAGTTTTTAGAGCTGCTTATCTAAATCTGAATATAACATCTCAGGTATAATCTGATCAATACAAAGTACAGGGGCGAGTGTCCTTTTTTTTTTTTTTTTTTTTTTTTTAAACTGTACCCTATACCTCTATTCTTAAAGCCTAAGATCACATTAATTTGAGTAATTGATTTGTTAAATGTAATTGAGGACTTTATATTTATCCCTGTAATTGTCATTTTGTTGGTTTTGGTTTATTGTTTTAGTTTGATAATGTTATTTAGCCTCTTAGGTATTTCTTTTATCTTTGTATCATTGATAGATAAATTTGATAAACACAATATAAACATAACACCTATGTTTTTGTTTTAGATCACTGGTAAAAATATATAAGGGTGGAGCAATGCTATAACATCAGCACACTGTTATATATTAGGTTGATATTCATTAATTAACCTTTAGGGTAAAATTCAGTTATGAATTCACCTACTGTTTTATCATCTAACCTATATTTCCTATTAAAGTATTAAGAGGTGCTTTGTTGAAATTTGAATTCTGTTTCTGACATATCCCTGAACTCCTAGGCTAGAGACCCTGTCAAAAAGAAAATGAAGTTAGACGTTAGTTACTATTTAACTGTCTTATGCTAGTGTTTGTGGATCACTGCATTACTTGCCAGTTGTTCATAAGCTATCTATTTAATAATTCATTTTATAATCTTCCTGAACCATATTTCATTAGTCTGTAATTTTTGGACTGTACTTCTTCTGCCCCCTGTTTCTTTAAGTATGATTTTCCCCCCATTTCCAAGACTTCTGGACTTGCTCCCCCCACCCCCTTTTTTAAAAATAAGTATAGAACAGTTAACACTGTGTCTTTATAGTTGCATGCTTTTTGTCATCAGATGAAACTCTGTTTTGGAAACTATTTTAGAAAGAAACATGATTTCCAGAACATTTTAAGTTACATATTAAAAGTTACACATTGCTTATGTAACACTTGTATTGTAGCTTGCCATAATATTGACATCTCCAGTTTGAACCTAACTTTTCATTTTCTGTTTGGAATAAAAACCTACACTGTCTGTAAAACACACACACACACACACACACACACACACACACGACATTTGTAATTATAGTTTATTGGGGTGGTGGCCTATGTTTGTTATGCTGTGTGTTGTAGGTGAAATAGTGCTAGATATAAGATAAGATAGAACATCAGAAGACATGTCTAGGGACTAAGACTTTATGTTGGCAGCCAACAACTTTTCTGTTTTAATTTTAGACCTGATAGTTGAATTTATGTTTGAGCATTTTTAGCTGATAAATGCATTTTTAAAGCATCTTCCTCTTTTCGGGTTTTAATTTTTACTTTCATTTTTAGAAAATTGCAAATTGTGAATGTAAATGTTTGTGTGGAATAAAGTAGCATGCTGTTAGGGACAGGATACATTTTCTTTTGGTACCTTCTCATCCATCTGAGATTGTTTAATTATGAATTCTCCTGGAAAGCAGAAGCATGGACTGATCACCCCTCAAGGGCCTTTCCAGTCCAAACATTCATAAATAGAAGCTCAGATCAAGGAACTTACTATTAAAGAATCAGGAAGAAAAATAGGCTGTAAAGAAAATGAAATTGAAATGATTCTGCTGACCTAGTAGAAATAGATAAACAAAAAGTGAGGAACATAAATGATTAGAAGTAATAACTCCTTTGAGCCAAAAACAAAACAAAAATCAACAACAACAAATATTTGCATTGGTTCATTTTTCATGTCTTAAAGTATTTTATCATGACATTTTCTCTTCAGAGTTTCCTTGCTGGACACTATGTTGAAAGAATGTTGTTTTTCGGTTAAATTACAGTATTTTGTTTGCCTTTTTGTTTAGAAACTTTTTTAAATCTGAGTAAAATATTCCCTGCCTGTTTACAATGGAGCAAAAATCAGTTCAGTTTGAAAGTAAACAGATACTATATGGCTTTCTAGGAAGGGAAGGATGAGTGACAGTTTAGGAAGGTTTTATGAAAAGATAAATTTATCTAATTTAAAAACTTTATAGGCAGACATCTGGGAAAGATTCCCAACTAAACCAAAGGTGAATTACTGCATTAGTCTTATGAGGGATGTAAGGACACTTAATAGAACAAAACTCATTACAAACTCATGACTTCACTTTGTTAGCTTTTCTCATCTTTGGGTAATTTTATATATTCTCATTCATTTGAAACCCAATTGTGCAAAAAAATTTCTCTTTTCTGTTTATGCTTAATAAATGTCAATTTATGAAAGTCTATAACAGGAACCAAGATTTATTTAGATTTTAAAAAGTCACTTTGTGAGCTTGTGGCTTGGGCCTCTGTGGGAACTGTGTTCTGTTGTAGCCCCACCTTCTCACAAAATCCAACTTGCTTGCTTTGAGTGGAATTACTTGTTAATTTCTTATCTAGTATAGTGCTTCATTCTGACATAGAGGAGATTTATATGGTCAAATTTTATTGTGGCTTAAAATTTACTATGTAGTAGAAAAATTACCATTTTTTCAGATTATAAAATAAAGCATAACCCATTTTTTTTGAAACAGGAATATGCCTATGTTATAAAAACAGGATGATTTATTGAATATAACATACTACTGCTGTAAGATTTGTGTTGGCACCAAATTTCTTGCCAGTAATGTTTATTTAAGCTTTATCAAACTTGAGTAACACCATGTTGGTTTTATTTAACATGGTTTTTCTGGTATTTCTGGTACTAACGTCTCCTGTGGCACCATTTTCTTTATTTTTAAAGTGTTGGTCAAGCAGTAGTTTGCTAATATTTTACACATCTGTGTTTGGAATTTGTTTTAGAGATCACACTTTATCTGAAAATGAGTAGGAAAAAACCAAAACACAGCATTAGATTTTGACAGCCTACAAATTTCCAGGAACTGTTTCTACTTCCAAAATCTATATTGAGGACAAACATAAGTGGGTATAATGTTCTCTACTAATTTCTAACTCTGCTTCCTCTGTCACTTTAACAGATTGTTGCTTCTTTGTTTTTGCTTTATTAACCTTTCTCAGGGTAGCTCAAAATAGCTCCTTGAATACTCCAAAAGCCTAGAGACTTAAATCTCTAGTCAAGTAGTTGCCTATATGAAGCTGCTTCCAGATAGATTGATTCTAAAGCTTTGGCCATGTGTTGCCTAACTTATGAGTCAGCCTAATTCTCACTCCCATCTGCTTTCAGTCATTTGCTTCAAAACTGTTTGGTCTATTTAAGCTGGTTCCTTTCTTTAAAATCTGCCCCTTCACATCTGAGCCTGAAATCCAGAAATTAATTTTAACTTTCTCTTTGATCAATCCACCGTACTCTGCTGTTTGTGAATTTCTTAAAGCAGTGGGTCTCAAACTGGTTTTGGTGTCAGTACTCACCCCTTTATTCTCTTAAACATTATTGAGGGCTCTAAAGAGCTTTTGTTTATCTTAGTTATACATATCTATTGATATTTAGCATATTAGAAATTAAAATGGAGAAATTTTAAAAATACATATTTATTTTAAAATAACAAATAATTATAATTTCAAAAAAAAATTTGAGGGAAGAGCTTCAAATCTCTGGCTTAATAGAAAACAGCTGGATTCTCATATCAGCTTCTGCATTCAGTGTTACAATATGTTGTTTTGGTTGAAGTATATGAAGAAAACCTGGATTCACACAGATATGTAATAGGATAAGGAAATATTATTTTTCAGATAATTGTAGATAGTCTTTCTTCTCTGATACTATACCAAAACTTGAAAAGTGATAGTTTCTTAAAGTTTAGCTCTTGTAGAATCTGAAACCACATCTGTGAACTTTTAATACTCTGTTACATTAAAATGCATTGTCCTGTTTTGCCCTTTAAATAGATTTTTATACCCATGTATGGTTTGAACACCCTTGAACTCTCTGAAAGGGTCTCAGGGTCTATAAGGTATACCTGTAGTCCACTTTTGAGAACTGCTGCCATATAGTGCCAAACTTGAAAAATATGGCTGTTTACCTAATATTAGAAGGGGAACATAAGCTCTCTAGACCATTTTAGTGCTTCTCAAAGGGTGAGCTACTATTATTTTTTTTGGTGGTTCCCTGGCTGGGAATCGAGACTAGGCCGCGACGTTGAGAGCACCGATGTCTAGCCACTACACCACCAGGGAACCCCTCCCCAGGGTGATTTTTAAAGTGTGGATTCATGGACTCCAAACCCAAGAGAATCCAGGAGGCCTAAGAATCTGTATTTTTACAAGGTGCCCAGGTGAATATGCTAAAGACTGAGAACTATGGGGCTAACTTAATTAACCTTATTTTAAGAAAAACCTAATTTCTAAAAATTGAAAAGTCACAAAGAAATTAGTACTTGAAGTCCTTATTAATAATTAAAATATATACAGATATTTGTTGTAATTGGGATATCTTAATTAACCATGTATTTTATTTTATTTTTTTAACCATGTATTTTAAATAATAATATTATACATACCAGGATTTTGCAACTAGGGCCAGGCAGTAAATATGTCTGGCTTTGCAGGCATGAGGTCTTGTGTGTAACTAACTCAGATCTGCCACTGTAGCACAGAAGTAGCGAGAGACAACATGCAAACAATGAGTGTGTTCCCATACAACTTAAAACTTTATTTGTAGACACTAAAGCTTGAATTTCATATAATTTTCACATGTTACAAAATATTCTTTTGATTTTTTTCCCAACCATTTAAAATTGTAATAACCATTCTTAGCTTGTGGGTCATACAAAAACAGATGGCCTAAACAAACAAAAAAACCTCATTGACACAGACATCAGTAAAGTGGTTACCAGAGGTGAAAGAGTGTGAGGGTGGAGATTGAAGAGCGTAAAGGAGGCTCAAATATGTGGTGATGGAAGGAGACTAAACCTTGGGAGAGGGGTGCACAATACAATGGACAGATGATGCATTATAATACTGTCACTTGAAACTCATATACTCTTATTAACCAATGTCACCCCAATAAATTTAATTTATAAAACAGGTGGCCATCTGGATTTGGTCCATGGGCTGAAGTTTGCCATGGTGTAGACTATACCTGGATTATGAATTTTATAATTATTATAATAAAAATATACTTAATTTTAAAACTATGAACATAATTTTCCTAGACAAAAATAATACTCCAAGAACTTGCAGTTTCTCAAATTCATGTTTCTGGATATTCATTTATATAATAAACATACAGGAAACACCTGTTGTATGTAAACTTTTTGGAAATACTTGATTCAATTAGAAGTAATTATATAATATGCAAGTTGTCATACAACTTTCAGGAGTTATAAAAAGATGTGGTGTCCATTTTTATATCTTATTTAGGGTATGTGAGAATAGGTAACTAGGATTCAGGCCAATCTCCACCTCTTGACTCATCTTTTGCCTATTTTTTTTTGTAACTCTACCACAGTTTTCAAGTCTATTACTTAGCAAAGTGCTTTACAAAACTCCTGATATAAAACAATAAGGCTAATTAGTATAATATTATAGTGGTATATATGCTTTCTATATAATCCTTTTGGGGCTGTTAATTTACCTACTAATGAAATAATATATACTAAACAGTTTTTATACTAAATAGTGCAGCAGAAAATGAACCCAGAACTTAGGAACAGAAATTTCAATTCTAAATAACCTATTGTTTCGTAAAATGTGAGTCTTCTTTATTTTCTGCATTATAGACTCACAGTTCATATGTTTATTGGAATCTTCCTTAAGTCAGTTTTGTAGATGTAATGCACATCACAGTAGCACTGAGTATTCTATGGAGAATAAAATGTTGAGACTGCTGTGGTATACAGCTTCAGTGTTTGTACTCTTTGCTTAGCAGCCGCTAAATTATCTTGGGAGACTAAAACTTGGTATCTGAAGTTTTGTTCTTGGAAGAGAACTGTTTATGTATAATTTCTTTCTTTTTAATATCATAAGATAATGGAACCCATAGAGCTTTGTTTGGGTGCCTATGTAAATTTTTTTTAGCTTATTTATAGCTGAGGCATTCAGTACCTGCTAAGGTAGATTTCATTTCTTAATTCCTTTTGTGATAGCTGGTTGGGGCAATTCTGAGTGTTCAGTATAAGTAATACTTGTTGTTGGGGCATATTCATGGGATTCTGAAAATGGGTCCTTGAAGACAACAAAGGAGGAACTATCATTTTTGGGGGGGAGTGAGGGGTAGTTCCCTGGCTGGAAGTCGAACCCAGGCCGCGGTGTTGAAAGCACCGAAGCCTAGCCACTACACCACCAGGGAACTCCAGAAGGGAACTGTCTTGAACTGCTTGATTTACCTTGTGTATCGTTATGTTTAAGTTTCCATCAGGTCTGTTTCTCATATGAAACTATTAGCTTATAATTTTAGAAAGTTTTTTTGGTAGTCCATTTTGAACTTAATTTGTCAGATGGTTCTGTTACTTTGTAGTAGAGTATTCATAAATACACGGACTGCCTGGAAAAAATCCAGCCATAAATGTTTCTATTTTTTGTATTATTAATACATGGCTGGATACTTTCTGGACAGTGCTCGTATACTGTTTAGTGCTTTAGAATAGTATAGCAGATATGAGCCTTTTAAAAATCTCACAGATAAGTATTTTTAAGTCATGAAGATTGAAATTCTTTTTTTATTATTAGATTACATTATGTATCTTTGATTTATTAAAAGCAACCACTGATCATTGTGGAGACTGAAAAATACTGAAATATAAAGAAGAAAAATCACCTGGAATAACCATTATTAACATTTGATGTTAATTTCCTCATCTTTTTCTATGCTTATTATTTTGTTTGCTTTTTTATAATTTAGAATTATGGTGCATATGCAATTTTATATCCTGCTCCCCCCCCACCACTTAATGTATAGCAATTTCTCATGTTATTAAATAGCTTTCAGAAACATTATTCTTAATTTAAATATAGTCTTTTATAAGGTAGTATTTTTATTTACTTGTATGAGGTTGGACTAGCACTCATCCTAGAAAAAGTGCTGCAGACCTCATTGTTGAGTATCATTATGGTCACCTTCAAAATACTCCCCTTGGGAACTATGCACCGTCACCAGTGCCTAGTCCACCCTTCAAAGCAGTTTTGGAACTCTTTTTCTGAAATAGCCATCAGAGCTGTTGTCATACCTTGGCAAGGTTATGACACCTTACTGAGTTGTTTGTACAGTGCTGCAAACATAAGTGCATGGTGGTAAGTTCACAAACTTAATTGTCAGATTTGAGGTAGGACAACAGCTCTGATGGCCATTCCAGAAAAACAGTTCCAAATTTGCTTTGACGGGCGGACTAGGCACTGGCGTCAGTGCATAGCTTCCCAAGGGGACTACTTCAAAGGTGACTGTAGTAACATTCAGCAATGAGATATGCAGCGCATTTTCTAGGATGAGTTCACAAAATTAATTGTCTGATCTCATATATTAATCCATTCTTCTTAAACATTTAATTCTTGTTTTATTTTTGTTATAAATATGATTATAATGAACATTTTAATGTTTAAATGATCCATGTCTCTGGTTTTAGCCTCAGAATAAAGTCCTGGAAGAAGAATGATTTGTTCACAGAACGTAAAACATTTTAAGACACTTAATATAAATATTGCCAGATTGCTTTCCAAAAAGGTTGTCCCGATTTTTACTCCCAAAAGTCCTATATTAATTAAGGTGCCCTTTCTGCTGCATTTGATTAGCATTTTTTTATACTTGATAATATCTTAACAGTTCTTGCTTGGATTTTGTTTTATTTTTTTATTTATTTTTTATTTTTTTTGCTTTTTGGTATGTGGATAGCTCCCTGGCTGGGAATCGAACCCAGGCCGCAGCACTGACAGCGCCAGCACCAAAGCCTTAAGCCACTACACCATCAGGGAACTCAAGGATTTTGTTTTCAAGGGTCAATTAAGGGTTAAGTTGACAAACACCTCTCTTCTCCCCGTTTTTAACCCTAACCAAAACTATAGAGCTACCTCTGTGTTATTTGGATAAGAAAAGCAAGGATGGAATTGGTTGCGTGTAGTCACATAAAGTGCCTTAGGCACAAAGTAATTGTAAATATGTATTTAAGCTATACCTTAACTATGTATAACTTTAAATATGTAAATACCTCCATAGGGTTTGTTTTGTGGTCCCAGCAGCTTTCTGCAAAAACTTGAAGATCAGTGTTAAGTTTTAGCAAAATGTACTTGAATATTGACTTCAGATTAAATCAATAAATATTTATTGAACATAAACTGTGTTGTGAGAGGAAAGGCTTCCAGAATTTTTAAGCTTGATCTCTATACTCTGCCCCAGTTTCCTTTTGGCCACAGATAATACAGCCATTTTCCTTTTATTTATGAAACTAAAGTAGTCCAGTCCTATTCACTAACACATTACTATTTCATTTCTTTCATAAAATTATTTGCTATTGATCTAAAATTATTTGTTTACTTGCTTACTATTTGTCTCTTCCTTTTAGACTATAAGCATTATGAGGGCAGAAACCTTGTCTGTGTCACTCACTGTTGAATTCTGGGGCCTAGAGCATATGGTAGGCAATGAAGAAAATACTCAGTAAATTATGAACTTTAAAAGTGAGTAGGGAGTTCCCTGATGGTGTAGCGGCTTAAGGCTTCAGCGCTGGCGCTGTCAGCACTGCGGCCTGGGTTCGATTCCCAATCAGGGAGCTACCCACATACCAAAAAGCAAAAAAAAAAAAAAAAAAAAAAAAAAATAAAAAAAAATAAAAGTGAGTAAATTTACTTTTTGGTCCAAAAAGTAAATTGTGGTTATTAGTTTCAGACTTCTTTGTTGTCACATCTTTTATCAAGACTGTTAATCCCTCTTTTTTGTGCTCTTGTCTATGCTCTGGAATTGCTAGTGAAACAATTTAATAAATAGACTATAAAGATAGACAAATTAACAAGCGATCTAATATGTACACTGATCACCTCTAATTGAACTTATAAATTAACCCATCATTCTTAGCACTTACCTGGCATTTTTCATGCTAGATGACACAGATTCTTTGTCCAAATCTTAGTCAAGCTTCTGAGCCTTCCTTTAGGTCCATCAGTGTACTTCCTTGTAAAAATCCAGTTTTAGCAAGAACCTTACCCTCATCCTCTGTATCTGATTACCCACATATCTAATCAGGTTCTTCATCCTCCATGATTCCCCAGGTGATGATATCTGATCACCCTGGCCTGTCTTCAGCAAGAATCCTGTTAGGTCGGTTTAGCCAGAATCCCCCTTCCCCTGATGTTTTCCTCTTAGTAATTTTCCATATACTGGCCCCTCACCCTTGGTGCTTGGCTATAAATTCCCACTTGCCCATTCTATATTTGGATTTAAGCCTAGTTCTGTACTGAGGTCTCTTTTCCCCTATTGCAGTAGTCATGAATGAAATCTGTTTTTTATCACTTTACTGTCCAACTCTGGTTTTTCTTTGATACAGGTGAGTGATACTTTTTCTTTTTTTTGCAAAGGCCTGTTGTGTTTTATTTTTATGTTTGCTTTTCCTGGCACTTAGTAATCCCTTAGTATTGTTTTTTTGAATGAATATAGGATATCTACTCTGAACCCCTTCTGGATTTTCATGAATCTTTGATATTTATGGTGCATATGCTCTTCTCATTTTTGGTACCTAACAATATGCACTTTTTGTTATTAGGAACCTAAGAACAGACCCCTGTGTGTGTTTGTACATGACTTTTATTTCTTACTCTAAGTTTGGCCATCTTATTAACGTCAGTTGATTATTAAAGAAATAATCATATTACAGCTAGGTCCAGAGAATTGACTTTGTGGACCTCTGTGACAGATTCCATCTTCATTTTATTAAAAAAAAAAAAAAGGTAGATAGATGCACATATACATCGAGAGAAAATAAAATTTTTTATTTGCACATTGACCATTTTAGGTTATACTTCTGGCTCTGACAAAACTAAAATAGATTTTATGAAATTATCCCAGTTATTAAAAATCATTCTCTAAACCTTGGATTTTCTTCAGTTCTCTCCCAGCATTCAGATAACTTTCTCTCTTTTGAGTAACTACTAATTTTTATCATGTATGCATTCTGGTGACTGCATACTTGAGCCTTTCCTTGTCTGACTTGGCCTCCAGG
Source organism: Lyroderma lyra (assembly GCA_004026885.1). NCBI lineage: Eukaryota > Metazoa > Chordata > Mammalia > Chiroptera > Megadermatidae > Lyroderma > Lyroderma lyra. The sequence continues at coordinate 110,358 of PVJL010004693.1, read as the reverse complement.
ACAGCCTTTTTATGCATCTTTGTTTTCCTGTTTTAAAATCTCCACTGAAATCATCTCACTTCAGCCCTTGGAGATGTCTCTAAATGTGTTTCCTTTGCCTGTCATTTCATGTTTAGTTCTATAAAATGCTTAAATTTCATCCTTAAGATCAAGAAGCAGACGACAGGCATGAGTGCCATGCCTCGACATGCCATCTACTTGTCAAACTGTACAGTTACAAATGGGCTCTGAGTTAAATTCTAGTGAGTGACAGAATCATTATTGAAGATTTCACCTTTCGTCTCAGTCTATTTATGTTACAGAAATGTGTTGCCTTTTGTTTTTGAGGGCATCAGCTTGACCTCTCTGAAAGATTTATTTTAAGTATCAAATAGAAATAACCAATGGCATTCTTTATACTGTACTGATGCAGCAGACTGGGGATGAAGAAGAAATTTTTTTAAAAGGCTAGCTGGAAATTTTTTAAAGTAATAAGACATCATTATGCTTGTTGTTAAATATTTAAATTTAAAAAAAAATTTTTTTTTTGAGAGGTGATTCCCTGGCTGGGAGTCAAACCCAGGCCGTGGAGTTGAAAGTGCTGAAGCCTAGTCACTACACCACAAGGGAACCCCCTAAATATTTAATTTTTTAGAAACACAAATCACTTTAAAGTGAAAAGGCAAGAATGATGGAAAAGAAAAGGGGCAAGAGATTGAGAGAATGATTTAAGAATAATTGTGGGTATTTAAGAAAAAGGGCCTCCTTCCTCCCATTGTGATCTCCCTTTGGTGAAAATGACAGACAAAATCCGGCAAATTGGGAAGAAAGCAAGAAATCCTACTCGGGGACTGTCAGATTGGAATACTGAAGACCCATGAAAATGCTTCCGTTCAATTTTACTGCTTTCCCGCCACCCAACTTGCTTTTGCCTCCCCCTTCTAAATTGCTTGTAGAAAGTCATGATTTTTCATTTCTATTTCATAGTAAGGATGCAGTTAAATAAAATGTGGAAGGCATATATTGTGACTTGATTGTGCAAAAACCAGGTTAAATTTTGAATTTTGTGATTTGAGACAAACCATTCCAGAATTTATTTAATCACTTCCTATGCCAATAATGCTCCCCGACTCCTCAGCTAGGACCTTTTCCCTCCTCTAGGTAGAAAACTGAGAAAAGTTGGCCTTGAATAACAGGGCCAAGGTAAAATAAGGAATCCTGCTTCCTTGTATCTCCTCTAGTCTTTGTAGTTTATTTCCTGGTTGAAAATATGTTAGAGGACCTTGTTGAAATAAAATTCTCATTTTATGATTATATGAGGAAAGCAGGTTCTGGAGATTAGGAAGTGAAATTATATTCAGCACAGCAGTTACTAGGAATTTTTCCAGAGATAAATTGCTTTCCAGAAATGCTTTGACTTTTCAGCCATAATGGCCTGGGTCTTTGCATTTATTTATTTTTATTTACTTGTATTTGTTTTTTGCACTATGTCATAGTTCCAAAAAGTACTAAAAAATCATGTATGAAAAACAAACAAACCAGAAAACCCCCTTGTCCTGGGGCTATATGAAGAAGAATAAAGCTCTCATTTTCCCAGTACCCAATCATCAGCTTGAGCTGGCTCTCCTAGGAAGAGAATTTATTGAAGCAATTTATCCTGGCTAAATGTGATATAAATCTGTGTACACCTATGTACATACACGCTTTCTTCCATTACAGCAATGCTGTAGCATCAGTTTCTTCACAGTTAGACCCTGAAAAATGACTGAAAGATGACTGAGAAGCCCTTTCTATTTTATTAGGTACCCCACAATTTGAAACACCGATTAGTTGTGGAATTAGTGATCAGACTACCAGACAGACTGATTTCCAACTTTAGAGAGAGTCCGAAGAGAGTCGAAAGGGTTACCTCGCTATCTTCTGAGTTTTAAGCATGGTTTTCTGATTACCAGGTTTAGTCTAGCATTTTAACATTTTATTTTAACCCACACTGACTGAGGTTAACCTTACATTCTTGTTTATCTCCAAGATAAAAATAGGAAATTTAGTTATAATTCTGAAGATGTTTCTAGGCACATTCAAATTGTAGTTTTTCCTCTTTTACCTTCCGTTGTTCATATTCTTTCATACCCCTTTCTCTTTTGTAGAAGGATGTTTGCAAATACCCTTTACAAAGTTATTTTATAAGGACTATTCTTGTGTCCCCTTTCCCCCTTTTTCTCTGCCACCCGTTCAAAATAATGTTTTATTGTTTTTTGCATTTCTAATTTTTATCCATCTCCAGCTCTTTTTTTTTTTTTTTTCTAGGAGGGATATGAGAAATTTCCTCAGCACTTCCATATTGGCATTACGGTTTTTGACAAAGAATTTCAATCAGCATTTCAAGAGTTTAGCTTTAATAATTAAAAAAAACAACAACAGTCTAAGTCCTGTTAAATTCTTCAGAGAAATAGAGGATGAATGTTGATGTCTTTTAGTGCCGTTTCTTTATCCCCTGCAGCAGTGCACATCTGTTGGCTGCAGCAGAGCAGCCCAAGAACTCTGGCCGAGAGCAGCACAAACAGCCGGAACATATTCACCCAGTAAACCCCCAAAGAGCCGACATTTGTTTTATTGCTGCTTTTAAAAACGTAGCCATAAATAGAATCAGAGGGGGAAGGGCGCCGATATTTCTCCATTTGCCACAGACGGTTGGTAGGGGGAGAAGAGGCTCCCAGTGGGGAGAGGAGGTTTTCATTTTTATTTTTTATTAATGAAAATCATTTTCCATGTAGCCCAATAGGATGGGTGCTTTGTTTTCTTTGGCAATAATCTGGGATAAACGGCCCTTGCCAACCATCTCATAGGTTATACACCAGGGAGCCAGATTATGGCCCTGTAAAATGGAGCACCCCTCTTATAATCCCTTAATTAATTAAATGACAAATTTTGGTCTTCTCGAGTTCAGAAATATGGCTTCCACATCGAGCGTTCAGTGGATTTATTGACATAGGGAACGGCACTGGTTGTAATTCAGCAGACTGGAGAATTGTGTTACATACTGTAACAGAAAGAGGGAAAAATCCAGCAAAAGGTTTGAAATTCCTTGACTATTCAGGTCTTAATTAAAACTTTCAATTGAGGCACAGTAGATCATATGCCACCTGTCTAATGAGTCTCCCCAAAGTAACCAGTGTTTACAGCTTTGATAGATGGCATTCTTGGAACACCTGTTTCTAGGCTTGATATTTTTGAAGCACTTTTTTTTTTAAACTCCAGCATATTTAACATAACTTTTCCCCCTATCTCCTCCTCCTCAGCTCCGCTCTGCTATATGAAATATGGGAGACGACAGACCGTTTGTGTGCAATGCCCCAGGCTGTGGACAGGTACGTTTACAATATACTTTATTGTGAATGTCTCGTTGTGAATCAAAGTGGCTGTTTTATCACTAAGGCAAAGAGTTTAAAGCCGGTATTTTACGTGATCACTGGAGGTAATCAGATCAGAGGATTTGCAGTGTGTAAATCCAAGTTATGAGGAAGTGTAGGCACTCTACTGTAATGAAATCTGCCTTTCTCTCTTTCATATTGTTGTTCTTCTGGTGTTTCTTTCCCAGCACCCAGTGTTGAGGAATATGTGTTGCTCTCTCCTTTCTAAACCTATCCATCTAAATATGAAGCAAGTTTAGAAATACCATTTCTTCAACCTTCATGGATATAAAGTCAGCTTAACATATTTGGATAGGCAGCTGAGAATGCACTTATTCATCATTAACCCCAACTTGCCAGAGTCTATTTGGATTTTTTAAATAAGAAGAAAATGTTTCTTTGGACTGTTGACTGAAAAAAATTATTGTTAGCTACTGTGGCAGGTATGTATCCAACAAAGGCAAATCCGAAGTAGAACCTGAGATCTCACAGCAATATGTGAACTACAGGATGTATTAGCCATTTAGCATGAAGTGCCTTGTATGTCAGCTGCCACATTATTGTTTGCATATGTGTACATTATGTGTCAGATATTTTACATCATATACTTTTTTAATAAAGTAATTTTTTTGAAACTGCCTTTTTTTCCCCCCATTTTGCCCCTTTTTAACTCTTCTTCTTAGACCCTTCCCTACTGTCATGTTCCACAAAGGATGAAGAAAGGAATACAAAGAAAGTTTTATCTGCCTTCATGAATTGATTTTATGGAACCTTCAGTGTTGAATTTCTGTTCACTTGGGAATATGTCATGTGACATCCAGTGACACTTACTGGTGGTATGTGAGATTGCAGACTAGTTCTATTAAACATTTGAATACTTAAAGAGAGAGTTAAGTTCCAGAGATTCCTAAGAATCAGAATTTGAGAGGTGGATGAGATGGGGGTGGTGACAAGGAATGGGCCGAAGGATGATTTCAAATTCTACTAAAAGCTGAAAATTTCAGAAAAGACTAAAAAAGCCATTGTATTCTGAAGAATTCAGCATTATAGGGTGTATTTCCTTCCTTGTCAAAGTTTTCAACTTTATTGTTGATTGGATGTTTTCCCGGGTGAGCGGTGTGTGTATTTATAATAGAAGCCACTTTGGGAAAATAGGATAAATTTGTTTAATTTTTTTAGAAAGCTCTATTGGTGTACACATCTGAACCTGATTTCTCCCAACTTTTTGTGAATTTGTTGACAAGAGTATTTTATGTGACCCCCATAATTGATACCTGGTACCTTTTTCACTTGTCTCCTTTTCTATACTTTTGGTGACAAGATTTATTTTTCTCAAGCTTAACATTTATTTTTCTTCACTTACTGTGTAAAGTTGCTCAATACCTGTACTCTTATATGCTGTATGCTTAATACCACCCAGACAAGGATTTAAAGAAATAAAAATGGATGATAAAAATAAAAGAATACATAGGAAAAGCATCTCTTAAGATCACTAAGAAAGATATAAATAGGATTTCTTCAAGTTGTCTTGTAGTTTTCACTGAAATTTGAGAGTTCCTAGAAGGGTTTTGTATCTCTTTCTTTGTTTCGGTTTTGCATTTTGGACTAGAGGTAGGAAAACAGTAGGGACTTTTTACTTTGGTTCCTTCTTGTATTATTGTTGGGTTCGGTTTACCATAAGCCTTTTCCTTCCCCTGCTTCTGCCTACCATTTCTGAATTATTTGTTGATAATTTGGTTATTAGGATTCATTACAATCTCTGGTGTAGGTCCTGAAGACATTTATTTCCCTCAGTGAATATGGAACTCTTGGAGATTGCTACCTTCTTTTGGATTCGTTACTTGTTTCATAGAAAAAGGATAGAAAACTACAACTTAAGGCTTCGAAGTTAGTCTGATTTTTTTTTTTTTTTTTTTACCTTCTTGCATGTTAAAAACCTTATTTATGATCAGGTGAGATTGTAGTTCTTCAGTTGTATTTAGTCTCCTTCCAAATTTCTCCTACTATCTTGTAACAAGTAACTATAGATTGGGATTTCTATGAGATTTGTTGTGATTTCTTTGTGTTATATGAAATAATGAAAATCTGTCAGAGAAGATAAATTTAGTAAAGTGAACTACCTGTGTCCTGTCCTCCAACTTTCTTATATCCCTTGCAAATGGTTTCATTCTGGAGCCACTGAGGCCTTCAGGCTATTTATAGCTCACTGTCACTGATTTAAATTCTTTATTCCAGAGATAGTAGAATAATTAAAAAGGTTCCAAACGTCCCAGGAGGAGTAATAAGGACCATGAGGTGTGGTTTAGAACTTACTGCTCTAAATTTAGAAAAATAAGTGGCTTATACCAGTTAGAGGAAGAAAGAATGAAAACAAATTATAATTCGAGACTGAGCCTTAAAAACCAACCAACAAACAAAAACAATAGGACTCTTGCATTATTTCAGTGTCCGTTTCCTGCCCAGACTTTACTCCATGTACCCCTAAACTCAGAAATCATTTTACACCTTAATATTAAAGGAAGGTGAAAGCAAAATTCACCTAAAATAGACTAGTGGATTATGCTTTCCACCATATAATCAAAACCACTGGGCTTTCAATGGATACGTAAACATGTTTTGGTTGCTAGGTCATTAATGGCTGTTATTTTTGGATTCTGTTCATGATCCACTCACTTCCCAACAGTAAGTTAGATGTGACACAGCTGAGTTCTAAATATGCTGCATGTGCTTTTTAAAAATAAGATGGCTGCTGAAGGTTGTGTTCTCAACATTCTTATCTGAAAAGACAGGTGATAGAGTTTTTTTTGAGCCCTTTTATCCCTCTTCTTCTGTGGAGACTCTGTTTCTCTTCAGGTCTCAGCACCCTCTGAAGAGGAATTCAGGAAAAGCAATATTCCTGTTAATACCTGTGTATGGAATGTGGCAGCAGGAGTAGTTAATAGAACTACCTCCAGAGAATGGGTTATTGTTGTTAAGGCAACAATGCCCCAGATTCCCTATGGCAAAGGTCTGGTAGAATTTGAGTAGTATGGATTTTGATGTTTGTAAGATGGCATCTATTTAAAAACATTATGATTGTAAAATGGCTTTTCCTATATGTTATTTTTAAAATATTAGAAGTATAGTTTGGGGCTGAATCTAGGAAGTTTTATAAGGTTTTAATGCTTTGGGGGATACTTTTGCTTGAAGGTGGATTATAAAGTTGTTCTGTTGTGTGTGGAAACAGGAAGAATTACTATGTCTCTGTCAGTATCTTGAATTTGAGATTTTTTTTCATGTGGATACAGTTAAATAACTTTTGAATGTATTTTTTTCCTCCAATTTTTATTACCAGGAGTCAAACCAATTCCATATTCCTGTACCTCCTTCTCAAGCAGAAGACACTATTTGGAATACAGATTATACATATTTAAGTAGTCCTTCTGGTTACCATAATCAGTCTTTGAGCAGAAACGTCATATAAGCTTATTACTTAGAATGTCTATTTTCTTTTCTTTTTTTTTTTTTTAAGTAAGTTTAGCTGCTTTTATTATTTTCTTTTTTATTTTATTTTTTTGTATGTGGGTAGTTCCCTGGCCAGGAATTGAACCCAGGCCGCAGCGTTGACAGCGCCAGCACTGAAGCCTTAAGCCACTACACCACCAGGGTACTCCCAGAATGTCTATTTTCTTTAAGAATAGAAACATACTTCCTTTGAGAAGATACTACTTAATAGGTAGATAGTATCATCCCATTATTAGCTATTGAGAAAAGTTTCTATCGTAACTATATCAACTCTGTCCTTTTAAGGAAAAATCCTTTGATTCTCAGCCCACTGTGACCCTGAAGGACTCTTACTCATTTTTCCTCCCTGAGAGAGAGTATCTGCTACCAGATCTTTTCTTCTCCCAGAGGACGTTTAGGTAGAAGTTGGGGTTCTTTCATACCTTTCTGAGATATGAAACATATAAGTAGCTCATAGACCTCCAGAGCCCATTTTCCCTTTCTGTGGCCAAGAATAGCAGTAAAGCCCTAGTTGTGATGGGATTGAGGGCAGCTTCTTATACCTCCTTATCTTGTCATATAGTAGGAATAATGTTTATGATGCAGTAGTCCTGGCTTTACTTGGCATTTAACCAACCTCCAGTGCTGTTTTATTGCTTTGTATGCTCTGCTTCCATGAATATTATCCCTTAAATTTCTATTGCTTTGTAGTATATGAGATAACACATAGCTTCTATGATTGGTTAAATGCTGGCATGCTACAAAGGTATATGTTTTATTGCCTAAATAACACAAATCTATAGAGATTATTCCTGTCACCCCAGCCCTCCCATTAAATGGACCATACTGGTACTATGGGACTCTGGATTTTTAATTCTGTCTTTTTGGCAAGTTTCCCTATTGCCTGGCATTAGCACAATAGAAAAGCAAGGAAGAATGGGTTGATGCTGATTACTGATTCTTTATGTTAATGGAGCATCTTGAATTGGAGAATAACAGGAAAGAAATGACCCTGGTAGGAAAATGCCATTTGTGGTGATATGCTATCTTTACATCGACAGGTGAGGGCAATTTCAGGCAAACAAATAAACTTTTCTTCCTCAACCCCTGCCAAGAGTTTAAAAAATTCAAATTTTCATTTAATAATTCATATTTCATTCAATAATTCATCCAGTTCCCATCTGGTAAGAGTGCCTGCATGCTGTCAAGCAGCTGAAAACACACTGTATTATACACAATTAGGCCAAATGCTAACCTTGTTTTTTGTAATAATACGTTGATTTTGCAATAACTTTCAGTCTATTCTGAGTATGCTGCAGTTTTATGTAACTTTGTGATAGAAGTAGACCACTGTTACGCATTGTGTAGATAAAATTGAGACTGGGTTAAAAAAAAAAGTAGAGGAGTTAAGAACAAGGAATTAAATCCGGGTTTTTAAACATCAGATCTGGCACTATTGACACTTGTTCTTAGAAACATATGGTTGATTATTTTAGTTTTTCATGTTATATTTATTATTATGTCACTAAAATCATAGCAGATTAAAAGCATCCTTGCTCCAGTCTGCCAAAAAAGGGAAGGAAAAAAAGGCTATGTGAACCTAATTGGAGCAATTTACCAAAAAATTAAGGTAAATTTTTATTCACTCTTACTTTTCTTGATTTAATATTTAGAATAGGAGCCCAGAAACTGTTGTCAGAGCGTTCCTGCTAAGAAAAAAAAAAAAAAAAACATGCATGTTTATATCGTGGTTCTTCCTAAATTAGGAGAAGGGCTCTTTTCTAATCCCTTATTTTACAGATCACCAAGTTATTTATAAATACCTTCTGGACCTGAGAGCCTGTCTTTAATTAATCCCTCATTTGCTCCCCCTGTAAAACCACATATAGGTAGGTTGTTAACGTAATTACAAGATATTGTCATCATTTTATAGAATTTTTCATTCTTTCATCAAATACTCTTTCAGCTAATGCAGCACATTGAAGAACAGCCAGTGTACTCCCTTTCTCTGGTTAGCATGTTTCTTTAATGCAGATTGACTTGCTCAGCAGTTGTGTTTTGTCTGAAGCCCTTGTTAGGGCCTACTCTGTATGTGGATTCATAACACATCTGTGTGTACATCTACAGTGCTGTATAAATAATAATAAGTAATCACCAGATGGCTTATAACTGCTCCTCTGGACCCTGTGGGTCTCTTGAAGCTGTTAGTAAAGTCTTCTGGCGTTTTGCTGGGGAAAACTTGTCATAGATTTATTTCTCAAAAAATTCAAACTCACAACTGGGTGTTTAGGACTAGATATTGCTGTCTGTGTTGTAAATATTTAACAGGCTTTGTGCAATGACAAGTAAAAGCGCCATTACTAACCACATACAGTGGCTATGGAGCTCTTCTTCCCTCCCGGCCATTTAGAAAAAAAGCAAAATGCCAATAAATTGTACATTGTGAACAAGGTGCAAGAGATGCTGTCTGGAAGCTCTTTCATAAAGAAGAGAGTTTTCCATGTTCTGCTCAAAGGATGTAACTGGGCAAACTTAACCTTTTTTAATTAACCATATGCCAAAGACTTAAATAAAACACCATGCCCCTTTTAAATTGGACTTTATAATATTTGAAAAGCTCTTTGAGCTGAAGTTTGGTCAAAGCCAGGTTTTGATTTTAATTGAGTCTGTATAACCAAATGATAAACCTCTTTGAAAGGATAACAGTTGTTTGTAGTGAAGACTTAGCTAAATTTTTAGACTTTTGGTTATGTCTAAAAATTTGACATATGTTGCCAATATTGTTTATAAAGCAAAACATCTTTATTTTTGTCCTCCTTTTATTCATTTTTGTAGAAAGGGTTATGAATTTTGTTTGGGGGAGAAAATTTTTACTCTGGTTTTCTGCTTATAATTTTCGTTGCTGTATTTTGCTATTACTAATCCCCTTGCCCCAGTACCTGTTTGAGGGTGCTTGTATAGTATAGCAATGTATGTTTTTAAAAATCAAAATAGAACTAATTACTTCTAAATTTTAGTCTTTTTCAGTCTGTGCTTTATCTATCCTAACAAAAAAGATTTTAAATAGAAATTGGATATCTTAACTCTCAAACCTAGTTTTCTTTTGTTTGTTGAGGGTTGAATCTATCTAGTTAATCACAGAGGGACTGTTCTATAAATCATAGCACATTGGCTGTTACTTTTGAGTTAGGAGGAAAGAGCTTTTCTCTTTCAAAATCTCATCTTGAAGAAATGACATACAAATTGTGAGGGAGAAATGCTGCTGTTAATAGTTTGTTGTAGATAGATTTTGATTTTTAAATTTTCTCTCACAAAATTACCAGGCTAAGGATAGGATTTCAAGAAGGAAAGCATCTTGGAGAAAAGATGGAAGCTTTGGTTGGGGTTTATCTTTTTGTAGTAGTGCCTTTGTGTTTTTACTTTGAAATTTCTTTATGCAATGAACTATGCTGCCTAAAATTGTGCTTTGGTAAGAATCTGGACTACTTGCAGTTGTCATGTGAAAGTACAGAGAGAATGAGAACAAATTTTGTGAAATTATCCCATTCCCAGTCCGGTACACCATGTGGCCCTGTGTGGCTCCTAATTCTGCTGGCAGGTTGAAGAGCTGAAGCAACTTATGCTCTAAAGACTAAAATTGCCAGCCACCATTCCAACTTTTAAATCTTGTTGTTCACATCGATGATGTCAGATTTTGAGCAAACACAGTTCTGTCTTTAGATCCTAGGTAGAATTTGCAGTTCCCTGTGTTGGAAGGAAAGAGTTCTTTCTTTTTGCCTTTGAAAAACTTTGAGTAGCTCTACAGGGAAAGTCTGCAGAATAAATCTGCAGCCTTGCCATGTCCTTCAAGTCATTGTAGAAAGTTTGAGTGCTCTGTTCAGAGTTCAACATATGGGCTGTCAGAATTGCAGCTCTGCTTATCAAAGACATGTCTCTCAAAGAGCCATTTGTTATTCCAGAGAGAATCATCCTGTGGCAAAAGGAACACCTCCTTCTTCATCCCAAGGGTCAGATCTTCTTTTGGTACTGGGCAATTATCCCTTGATTTTCCTGAAAAATACTTCAGTCTACAATAAAGATTAGTACCAGCACAGGTTACAGACTTGGTTATAATGACAAAGTCATTTCTTAGCCACAGGGAGAGAGGCATCAGGTGACACTCGTAAGTATGCCAAAGGCCTAATGGTGGACGTTTTTCTGCTGAGTATCTCAGTGCCCCTTATAAGCTTGGCTTCTCTTCTCTTTCTCTGAAGGAGATAACATTTGCTTTTAGTTTTTACACATGAGTCACTAAAAATGCTATAAGAGTTGTCTTTCTCTTTCCCTCAATTCCTCAAGCCTCTTTCCTTGTCTTCAGTTACTGTCCTCTCCAGTTTGAGATCAAGCTCTATAGTCTTGATTTTTTACTTTTTACTTTTCTCTTGGACAGCTTATCTTGGCTCTTCTTAGCTATTGCACCTGGTGGGGATTATTAACCACCATTTCCTCTAATTAAAAAAGATAGAAGTTCCCTGGTGGTGTAGTGGCTAGGCTTCAGCGCTCTCAACGCTGCAGCCTGGGTTCGTTTCCAGCCAGGGAACCACCAAAAAAAGAAGATAGATTTTATTTTTGGGATTAGTTTTACATTTATGGAAAAAAAATGAGTAGAAAGTACAGAGATCCCATATACCCTCTTAGTACCACCACACCTCCACATCTTGTTTTACTGTGGTACATTTGTTAGAATTGACAAGCCAATATTGATACATTATTATTAACTAAAGTTTACATTAGGGTTCACTCTTTGTGTTGTATATTCTCTGGATTTTGACAAATGTATAATAACATGTATACACCATTACAATATAGTACAAAATTAGTTTCACTACCCTAAAAATCACCCCTTCATCCTTCTCTCCCCTACCTCCTGGTAATCCCTGATCTTTTTACTATCCTCAAGTTTTGCCTTTTCCAGAATATTATATAGTTAGAATCATGCAGTCCTCTAATTTTTTTAAAGTTGTAAGCAGATAATCATGCGATTGGGAATAGCTGGAGAAAGGAGGAGAAATAATTAGATATGTGAAGTCACAGCTCCACGGTCCTTCTAAAAGTCCAAGCATCTATCCTGAGATTTAGGTGGCCAGCCTTTCTTCTCTCTCTGATGTTAAAAGATTTGGCTTGCCTAAGTGACAGTTTTACTGGTTCTAGATATTCAGAACAAGAACAGGATGAACATGGAATGGGCTATATATTGGGAGTCTAGGTATTGGGGCTGGGCAAAACAAGAGGAAGTAGAGCCCTTTTACTTTGTTGAGGTTGAGGACAGTAAAGTCTCTCCTCTCCTTCCCATGGGCAGCCTTATATGTGATTGGAAAAAAATCAGTACAATTTAAAGGTAAACAGGAAAGATAAACCCTTATACTTCTGCATTAAGTAAAGATTCATGTAAATTAATGTATTAAAAAGTGTGGGAGCTATAATTCACACAAAAAGTTTTCGTTTGAGGGTAGAGGGTAGTAGATGAGAACTAGTTTAGGTGGAATGGCCCCTAACCAAGCAGACATGGCAAGTTATGAGAATATCCAAAATAAACATTTACTTCTTAGTTGTGTTTTGGGCTATCTCAGCTTTCTTCTACTACAAGCTAATTGAGAAGTATAAATTTTAAGAGCCCCCATAAACACTAGAAGCAACTTAATTCTCTGGATACAAAGAGAAAGACATTTCCTCCCTTTTTTCCTGCCCTGGAAAATTTAGATTGATAAAATATGAGAGTGACCTGATTTCTCTAGTTTTAGGATTCAAATTTTCTACTTAGCATTCAGACTACCTCGTATTAGGTAAGATCACTTTTCATAGATTTATTGACTCTCTTATCTTCTAGATTTTGTTACATACGAGAATCTTCCAATCTTAGCCTCAATACTAATTTAATTTTCTTACTTACTGAACCATGGTAAAATGATAAAATGAACATTAGCCTAGAAAAGGCTCTGTAGCATGATGTTCAGAATTAACATAATTGGTGTAGACCAACAGCTCATGTATGCATATGTACACACACAACTTAGAGAAAATGTGTTCTATTAAGTGTAGGAAAATTATATTCCACCTAGGGATCATATGGGGGGAATGAAAGAAGAAAATTACTAAGAAAATTGTTTAACTTTATCAATGTAATAATAATAACAGCAGCAACAGCAGCAATAACAAAAGCTAATTGAGCTCTTACCATAAACTGGAAAAGTACTTTACAGGTATTATTTTATTTAATCCTAGAAATTCCTTGAGGGAGGATATAATACTATCCCTGTTTTACAGGTGAGAAAACTGAGGCTTAGAAAGGTTAAATAACTTGTATAAGGTCATGCAATATTTTGTGATGGAGCTATAATACAAACCCAGACTGACTTCAGACCATCATTCTTAACTACTGGTCTAAACTGCTTCCTTATTCTTTTTTTTTTTTTGTTTGTTTGTTTGTTTGTTTGTTTGTAGTATGTGGGTAGTTCCCTGGCCGGGAATCGAACCCAGGCCACAGCGCTGACAGTGCCGGTGCCGAAGCCTTAAGCCACTACACCACCAGGGAACTCCCCTTATTCTTCTTCATGTACATGTAAATGTGCACATCTAGCATAGGAAAAATATGAATAACTAGTGGTTTTTGGTAAATGGACCAAATGCAATCAGTTAAGCAAGTCCTAGCTATAGTTTGTTGCTGATCTAGCATCTGGATGCCATACCAGAAAGAGCTGGGTCAAACTGCTGAGCTCTGCCTATACAAAAAGATAAGAATTCTTACTAAAATGAAGAGACCTCTCTGCAACTGCCTCATCCTTTTTCTTTTTTAATCTGCTTGGGATACTGCTGAAATGTGGCTAATTTTGAGATAATAACCATTGTTTTGTTGCAGGGAAATTTTAAGATGGGAAAGAAAACTCATTCTTGACCAACCAGAAATGTAGAGAGAACTAGAAACCTGAGACCTAAAAATCATAGCTTCACCATCCTCCAGTAAGAGGCCCAAAGAAGCATTGCAATATCATTATTATGAATACTAGACTGGGTCACCTCCTGATTCATATTCCCTTCTTACCATCTTAGTTTTATGCCTGTGGGTTCCCAAATGCAAAGGATGGTATCTGGGTAACTTGCTTTACGTTGTGCCATGCAATAGTGCGGCTTTTGTTATAGTAGCTGCCATACCAGTTGGTAACAAGAGCAAATAAGGGAATTCCCTGGTGGTGTAATGGCTTAAGGCTTCGGCGCTGGTGCTGTCAATGCTGTGGCCTGGGTTCGATTCCCAGCCAGGGAACTACCCACATACTACAAAAAAAAAAAAAAAAAAAAAGACTAAAGTGGAATTAGGGTATCATTTGAAATACATTAACAATGTAATGAGATAGATATTCTCAATGATTGCTGGCTTGTTTATTCTCTGACATTTTTTGAATCTTGAATAACAAGATTCTTCTTCACTCACATCTCACATCTTTCACTTCTTAGCACTTCCATATATCTGCTCTTTCATTTTCTCTTACACAATTGTGGTGTCTTAATGCAGTGGACATTTTATTTATCACTGGAAATGAAAATCTGTGACTTAAATAGATACATGGAAATATTTATTTCAAATCATTTGTGGTAAAAATGTGTAGAAGTTCACATAAAGAGTCAAAAGAGATCAGAATCTCATAGTTGGTATTTATTGTAAAGGGATTCTTTGTGTATTTTGTCTGAATGTCTTTATTTTTTACTGGAAAGTTGCTTAAAATATATTTTTTTCCTTCTTGCTTCTGATAATGATTCATTGTGTAACTGTGAACTGTGTGAAACTTAACTGACTCAACTGGCAGGAGTCTTGTCTTTTCTACCTCTGATCATGAAGTCAAATTCTTGGCTTCAGAGTAGGCTGGCTATATGTACCATTTTAATTGGAACAGTACCATTTTTTTTATATTTCCCGAGTGTCTCATCATTTTAATATAAATGTCATTTTTTTCTTTTTTTAATTTTTTGTAAAAAACTGAACACGGGTTGTTTATTTATCATTAGGCTTTATGCTAATCAATGCACTCACTAAAACTACTGGTATGATGAAAGAGGAAGTTCCATTTAGTTTATCCAGTCAGGGCTAGGCTTCTTGAGCTAGTGACTATCAGATGCCACCCTCTTGATTGTCTGGGGAATTCAAGAGGCAGTCGCTAAGCCCCATTCAGCATGTGAAGAGGAGGATTATCAGCATTGGTTGTGGGACACACATTATACACAGTTGTCTCCATTGTGCTCTTGACTGTTTACCAATTGCTATTGAATGTTTTACAGTGAAAGTATACAAATACTTCCATATACACACAGTTAAGAGTTGAAGACCTGGAAAACTTTTCTGACTTTGCAAGAAACAATTATGCTACATTGTTAGAGCATAGAAATGCAATATTTTTACCCTTGGGTCCAACAACTGACAGTATGTTTGATGGGCCTAGTTCTTATTTTCTTTCTCAAGAAAAATTCCCTGTTGTGTTATGAAAATGGTTTGAAAATATCTGTTTGAAATTGTGGTTATCATATGCGAGACATCAAGTGTCTATACTTCTAACTTATATTAGTTTAATTGAAGAAGATAATATTTCAGCTACAGAAGTAGACATAAACATTGAATATCTTACAAATAATTTAGAGTTCAGAAAGAGTGAAGTGTTTGTAACTACTGATGTCAAGAAACAACTGAAAATATTAGATTCAGGAGAAATTAATGAGGCTAAGTGTTTTGAAGTAGTTGAGAATTTCTATGAAACCAGCTTAGACTATATCAATAAGTAGAAGTGCAGTGTAGGAAACATTGAGAAGTTCAAGTGGGTGCTACTGAGGAAGACATCTGAATGGGAAGAAATACAGGACAGCCTGAATGAGGAACTCATCACACACCCAGAAACAGAAGAAACTCATGTATTCGATATGTGGACCCTCATAAAATCTACAGTTGTGAGATAGTTGGATACACGGAATAAAGAAAACATTGCTGTATCTGACAGATGGGTAAAGATTTTTTCCAAAATGAGCAAAAAACACCTAGACCAGGCATGTCCATCCTACGGGCCAGGACAGCTTTGAATGCAGCCCAACAGAAATTCTTAAAATACTATTAGATATATTTTTTTTTTACAACTTTTTTTCTAGCTCCATAGCTATCAATTGTGTTAGTGTATTTTATGTGTGGCCTAAGACAATTCTTCCAGTATGGCCCAGGAAAGCCAAAAAGTTTAACACCACTGACGTAGACTTTCAAGACTTCTGTAATATGGTAGGGTTTATTCTTCATCTTCCAGGAAGTACAGCACCTGTCAAAAGAATATTTTCTGTTATGAACAATATGTGGTCAGAGAAATCTAGATTAAGTGTTGAGACAATGAGAGCTATGTTAGTTGTAAAACAAAATTGTGTCATGGAGTGTGAGAAGTTTTATGATAAGGTGTTGAAAGACCAAAATTTGTGGATGAGATTACTTCATCAGAGAAATATTCATAGTACAATTGTGAAATATAGTCCCCCTCTACATCTACCTAAATTTTTGTATGAGTTCTGTCACTAAAGGATAATTGTTAACTCAGTATGTTCATGTAATAAAACTTTTGTTATGATCTTACTTTTTCATGAATATGGAATATTACATAACCCTATCCCATTTTTGTCATCCCAATATCCCATGTTTGTCTCAAGGAAATATTGTCAGCCTACTTCAGAGCTGAGAATGCTTTATGCAAGGTCACAAACTACTAAAATGATCACTCTAGGTATCCAGAGATCTCATTTATTTATTTTGCTGGGTGCTTCTGACAGGCCAGTTAGTTGTGTATATGTAACCACGTGTGTGTGTGTGTGTGTGTGTGTGTGTGTGTGTGTACGCGCATGAGTGCACGTGCCGCCTTCCTGGCAGAGGAGATAGTACACGCAAAGGAAAGGTGATTCAGAGCAGCAACCTATCGAACATAGACTACAAACTTGACTCCTATGAGGTTATCAGACAGATTGTGATAGCTTAATAAGATAGATTATTTTTTTAGATCTTCAATCCAATGAGCTCCCAACTGAGCTATTTCAGCCAATCCCTAGATGATTTTTTTAAAGGCCTGAGTTTTAATGCTAAGCCTCATTTACCTCCTTTTTGTGTCTCTGTTCTCAAGTTTGCTGACAAAAAAAATAAAAACTTGAACTGCCATTAGTTATTTGAATCAAATAAAAACTGTTGCTGAGATAGATCTCACTTGTGGTGTATAGGTGGAGTTAGCTGTATAATACCAGAGCGGGCAGATAGTATTACAGACATCTGTCACTTCAGTGAACATCATACTTTTACACAGTGGCAATCTTTGTGCATTAACTTTTTTGTTGTATCATGTACACCACTTTAGATATTTTACTGAAGTTGTAAGGTATTTCTTAGAACGAAGGAAGACACCATAGTCCACTTAGGCTGTATTAAGAGGGGAAAATAAAAGTAGTTACTCTAAAACGTTCAGGGGTCTAGATGTTTAAATAATGTGTTTATAAGGCACCGTATTAGATTCAGCAATTTAGCCATTCCCTCTTCAGCCTATCCTTTTTTTCTTCCCTTCTAAGTTTTACCTAGGGAATGGCAAAAGTGGAAGGGGGAGACTTTATTTCAGCATCCCTGCATTTTATGTGCATTTGAAACTATAGCCAGACAGGACCTCGTGGAGGCATATACTTTCAGGCATGCACATGTGACTTCTCAGAGGAGAAAGAGTAGTGTGCACATATGTAGCAGTTCTTCGCAGAGCAGTGGTTAAGGTTTAAACATATTGTACCTTATTGGCTATTCTCTTAATCCTAAAGGAGGTATTTTGCTCCTCCACAGACGACAGTCAGCTTGTCAGATTCAAATGGCTTTTTGTTTTTTCTTTATCTAGTAAAATGCAGTGGGCTAAGTCTTTCTGGGAAGCAATTTCTTCCTTACCGCATTAACAGAAGGTCGGAGATGCTGTCTCTGAAACAAAGAGGAAGTGGTGACGGAAAAAATCAGCAGCTAGAGCATAATTGGATTGGAGTTCTGTCAAAGAGACAACAGTTCTTGCTTGGAAGCTGGACTTTCTGTTACGCAGTGCTTTTCTGTCTTAACATTAGATTAATAAGCAACAAGTGTTCTCCTTCAGGCTTAATTTTTCAGGCTTTTTTTTTTCCTGAGCACTATATGAGAATAAACATGAAACAAGCTATTTACTTTTACACAGTAGTTGTCATTTTTTTAAGACTTTTTTTAAGAGCTGTTTTAGGTTCACAGCAAAATTGAGAGGAAAATACAGAGATTCCCCATATACATGTATTTCGTGTCCCCACACATATATAGCCTCCAGCATCCCCCACTAGGGTGGTACATTTGTTACAGCTGAAGAACCTACACTGACACATCATAGTCACCCAAAGTACATAGTTTACCTTATGGTTCGCTCTTGGTGTTGTACATTTGATGGTTTTGGACAAATGTATAATGATATATATTCCTCATTATATTATCGTACATAGTCTTTTAACTGGCCTAAAAATCCTTTGTGCTCCACCTATTCATCCTTTCCCCCTCTACTCTCCCATCCTATGGCAACCACTCATCTTTTTACTATCTCCATAGTTCTGCCTTTTCTAGAAAGCCTTGTATAATTGGAATCGTACAGTATGTAGTCTTTTCAAATTGGCATCTTTTATTAGTATGCACTTAAGTTTGTTCCATGTCTTTTCATGAGTTGATACCTTATTTCTTTTTAGCAGTGAATAATATTCCATTGTTTGAATGTACCACAGTTTATCTCTTTGTCTGCTGAAGGATATTTTGGGTGTTTTCAAGTTTGGGCAATTATGAATAAAGCTGTTGTAAAGATCTGTGTGCAGATTTTTGTGTGGACATAATTTTCAACTCCTTGGATAAATACCAAGGAGCCTGATTGCTAGATTGTATGGTAAGAGTATGCTTAGTTTTGTAAGAAACCACGAAACTGTCTTCCAAAGTTGCTGTACTGTTTTCCCTTCCTACCAGCAATGAAAGAGAGTTCCTGTTGCGTTATACCGTCACAAAGCATTTGATGTTGGTCAATAATCCTGATTTTGGCCATTTGAATAGGTGTATAGTGGCATGTCATTGTAGTCTTAATTTGTATTTCTCTGATGACATATGTGGAGTATTTTTTCATATGCTTAGCTGCCATCTCTCTATATTCTTGGGAGAGGTGTCTGTTAAGGTCTTTGGCCTACTTTTTAATTGGATTGCCTTCTTATTGTTGAGCTTTACGAGTTCTTTGTATATTTTAGATGACAGTCCTTTATCAGATGTATCTTTTGGAAGTATTTTCTCTCAGAATGTGGCTTATCTTCTCATTCTCTTGACATTGTCTTTCACAGAGAAGTTTTTGATTTTAATGAAGTCTAGTTTATCAGTTATTCTAAGGACAGAATCATGCCTTTGGTGTTACATCTAAAAAATCATTACCAAACCCAGGATTATCTAGGTTTTCTTCTCTGTTATCTTCTAGGATTTTTATAGTTTTGCATTTTACTTTTATGTCCATGATTCATTTTGAGTTAATTTTTATGAAGCATGAAAGTCTGCATCTACATTAATTTTTTGCATGTGGATATCCAGTTGTCCCAGTACTATTTGTTGAAAAGATCATCTTTGCTCCTTTGTATTACCTTTTCTGCTTTGTTAAAAATATTTATGTGGTTCTATTTCTGGGCTCTCTGTTCTCTTCCACTGATATTTTTGACTATTCTTCCACCAAGACTTCAATGTCTTAATTACTATAGCTTTATATCAATAGTATACTTAAAGTTGGGTAGTGTCAGTCCACCATCATTCTCTTTTAAGTATTGTGTTAGCTATTCTGGGTCTTCATTTTGGGGGGTGCTAATAATATAACTGGCATGTAATTTTTAATTTCAAATTCCACTTGTTCCTTGCTGGTATATAGGAAAATACTTGACTTTTGTGTATTAACCTTGTAGTCTGCAACTTTGCTATAAACGCTTATTAATTCCAGGAGATTTTTGGCAGTTCTTTTAGATTTTCCACATAGACAGTTTTATTTCTTCCTTCCCAATCTGTATACCTTTTATTTCCCTTTTTGTCTTACTACATTAGCTAGGACATCCAGTATGTTGTTGAAAAGGAATGATAAGAGTGGGAATCATCCTTATCTTGTTGTTGCTCTTAGGAAAGCTTCACGTTTCTCGCTATTGAGTATATATGATGGTAGCTGTAGGTTTTTTGTACATATTCTTTATCAAGTGAGGAAATTCCCCTCTATTCTTAGTTGGCTCAGAGTTTTTATTATGAATGAGCAGTAGAATTTTGTCATATGCTTTTTCGGTATCTATTAATGCGATCATGTGATTTTCCTTCTTTAGGCTGCTGATGTGATAAATTGCATTAATTTAATTTTTGAATGTTGAACCAGCTTTGAATACCTGGATAAATCCTACTTGGTTGTGGTGTATAGCTCTTTTTATACAATGTTGGATTTGATATACTAAAATTTTGTTGAAGATTTTCACATCTATGTTGATGATATATATTGACTGGTCTCTAGTTTTCTTTTCTTGTAATGTTTTTTTCTGGTTTTGGTATTAGGGTAATGCTGGCCTCATAGAGTAAGTTAGGAAGTATTTCTCTGCTTCTATCCTCTGAAGGAGAATGTAGAGAATTGGTATAATTTCTTCCCATGTTTGGTGGAATGCACCAGTGAACTAGGCCTGATGCTTTCTGTTTTAGGAGGTTGTTTGTTGATTCAATTAATTTAATAGATATAGGCCTCTTCAGATTGTCCGTTACATATTGTCTGAGTTTTAGAGCATTGTATCTTTTAAGGATTGGTTCATCTAAGTCAGTGGTTCCCAACCTTTTTCCACTTGTGTCCACTTTTAAACCCTTTTTTTTAAAATAATGCTTTATATGTGCTAATTAGATGTTGACATCTACATTTTATTTATTTTATTTTTTACTTTTTTTTTAAATGTGGGTAGTTACCAGGTCACAGCGTTGACAGTGCCGAAGCCTTAGCCACTACACCTCCAGGGAACTCCCTAAACCCGTTTTCGAAATAGCTGTTTTTAAATAGTGACACTTTTGTCAGTGCCTTATCTTAATGTAGAATAGTGGAAATGAGGTAATAAGTTAGGAAATAAAAATTACTACACTATTAATAAAAGTACAAACCACAGATTTAATTTTATAATATTCATGACAGTTAAATATTGATAATGATCAAATATATAAACACTAAATAAAAAAACTACTTGAAAAAAATCATGATTAAAGACAATTCACTTACTTTTACTCAGTCAGTAACTAAATTGATCAAACAGTCTAGCTATGGATGTATTTATATGTTTGGGGAAGTTCTAAGAAGTATTGCAAATGGATTGTTCTGAAACTGTGTATAATGATTGGTAGAAGAGCAGTTTGGGGGAAGGGTTCATAGCCATGCCCTCACCAATCATCATTTGCTAATATCAATTTTGAAGTGTCTCCATGAAGGATGAATTCAATTTAATATTTATTGTTCCATAACTAATGTTTTGCATTTTTTTACTTTACCTGCTTTTTCACCATTACTGATTTACTTTTTGTGTACCCCTGAATGGTCCAGCATGTACCCCAGGGTTCATGTACCACTGCTTGGGAACCGACGATCTAGGTTATCAAGTTTGTGGGCATAGAGTTATTTATAATATTCCTTTATTATCCTTTTTTAAGTATAATTTCCATTTTATTCTCTTCTCCTAGAATATTTCTTCAGTCCTTAAAGACTTAGTTCTTTACATGGGCTTTGGTGGATGTCATGGGGCAGCGCCCACACATCTAAATTAGGGTGAGGGTGTTTGGTCCTTCTGGGTTTCACAGGAACAATTCCTGACTACCTTACTGTGAATGGCACAACTCATACAGTAATGTACTTTTTCACATACAGCTTGAGAAGCACATAGATGTTGAAGACACTCTCTTCAGAAATGTTCCTGGGAGTTCCCTGGTGGTGTAGTGGCTAAGTCAGCGCTGTCAACGTTGCGGCCTGGGTTCTATTCTCAGCCAGGGAACTACCCACATAAGAAAAAAAAAGACAAAAACAAACAAAAAATGTCCCTAATGCCCTCTACTATGTTTCAAATGATGAACTTCTTAATGGCCGTGTACTTGGGCATGCATCAGGTGCAGTTGGTGCAATGAAGAGGTTGCACATGGCCACAGCCCTTTTTGGCATAACCATTGTTCCTTCTTTTCTTGGTCATTTTGGAAGCGAGGATCCAAAAGAGGCCCTTTATTATTCTTTTAATGTCAGTGGAATCTAAAGTGATGTCCCCTTTTATTTCTCATGTAATTTATGTCCTTTCTCTTTCTTAGTTAGCTTAGCTAGATGTTTATTGTTTTATTGATCCTTTTAAAAAACCAGGTTTTGGTTTTATTGGGTTTCTTTATTGATTTCCTGTTTTTAATTTCATTGATCTCTGCTCCAGTTTTTATTTATTTTCTTCTGCTTACTTTGGATTTAATTTGTTCTTCTATTCTTAGTTTCCTAGGGTGGAATCTTAGGTTATTGATTTTAGATCATTTTCCTTTTCTTAATATAGCCATTCATGTTATAAATTTGCCTCTAAGCCCTGTTTTTGTGCATCTCACACATTTTTATTTTTGTTTTTTAATGTATTTTTTTATTTTCACTTCATTTTAAATATTTTAAAATTTCTCTTGGGATTTTTATTTTTTCTTTAACTAGGCTGACCAGATGTACCATTTAAAACAGGACAGAAAACAGCAGTACTGTCCCATTTCAAACGGTATGTATGGTCAACCTACTGTAGCCTTGAATTTGGCCCAGTAAGACTAGGCTGACCATATTCACCATTTGAAATGGGACAGTACCGTTGTTTTCTGTCCTGCTTAAAATGACACATCTGGTCAGCCTATTTTTAACTAATGTGTTATTTAATCTCCAAGTGTTGGTATTTTCCAGCTATATTTCTGCTTCTGATTTCTAGTTTAATTCCATTGTTGTATAAAAGTAGACATTATATAATTTCTATTCCTTTTTTTGAACAGTGCAAATATTTCCTTTTATTCTCTTCTCAGCAGAAGTTATCAAAAACCCATATTACTGTAAAGTCCTTTCTTCCTCAGATAATTCCATAATTCCATTTCACATTTGGTCCCTTAATACTATATCAGTGTTTCCTAAATACAATCTGAGCCACTGACAACTTGGATTTGACTAAAATAATGATGAAATAAACTCATCTCTTCTATATATTTAGTTGTATTTTAAATGATATTTCACTTCTTTGAATAGAAAACCAGTATCCCTTGGCAAAGACAGCAGATAATTCTATACAATGAGCACTAAAGATGTCAGTAAATACCTACAAGCATTTCTGTCAGAAGTCTCTGGTCTAAGTTCACTGCTCTCTTTGGGGCTTGTGTGGCTAACAAAGGCATCTCTAGCACTTCCTGATATCTCTTTTTTTTAATTTTCAAGTGTTCTTAAAGTTGTTTCATAATACATGCTAGCATAACAGCTAAAATCTATAGAAATCTGGAATTTCTAAGGCCTAATTTTTTTAGTCACACCCAGAACACATTAAAGTGATTTCAACACATAGATGATGCACTGCAGAACTGCACACTCAGAACCTATGCAGTCCCTACCAACCAATGCCACCCCCAAAATCCAACAACAACAAAAAAGTGATTTAACAGTGATAAGAATTTAGAGTAGATTACCTGATAAACATTAGGACATGGAGAATCATCAATAAATGTTAATTATCTTATTAAAAGTTGGTAAGTCTCTACTTCTCCTAAGGCAAATATAAAAAACAAAACATTTCTCTGTAATAAAACTTTTATTTTCCTTTAGGTCAATTTACTGTATAGACACCAGTGGGAGGCACATATACCATCTTCCTCATATCTCTGCATTTCCAACAAAACAGACTGTTGGTTTATAATTACAGAGTGTGGTTGTTTTTGTTTGGGGGGTTTTGTTGTTGTTGTTGTTTTAACTTTTCAACATTTAATGGTGCCACAGGGTTAAATAATAGCCTTCCTTTTTTGGCCTGAATTTTACCAGAGTTAGCTTCAAAATCTTTTTTTGTTCCATTTAGATTTGCTGGATGTCCATCTTTATTCTAAAGAATCGGTTTCCTTGATTTCTCTTTTAAATTTCTGAAGATATGTTATATGGCCCAAAATGTGGTCTATCTGGTGAATATTTTTTTCCATGTGAACTTGAGAAGAATGTATAATTCGCTATCATTGGATAAAGTATTCTATAGATGTCCATTATATCCACTTGATTGATGGTGCTATTGATTTCAACTGTGTCCTTACTGATTTTCTGCCTGCTGGATCTTACCACTTCTGATAAAAGTTAAAGTCTCCAATTATAATAGTGGATTCATGTATTTCTCCTTGCATTTCTAATAGTTTGGCCTCACGTATTTTGACACACTGTTAGGCACATATATACAGGTTATTTTGTCTTTTTGGAGTATTGACTCCTTTATCATTATGTAATGCCTCTCTTTATCCATGATAATGTACCTTGCTCTGAAGTCTGCTTTGTCTGAAATTAATATAGCTCCTCCCACTCTCCTTTGATTACTTGTTATATCTTTATTCATCCCATAACTTTTTATTTATATGTGTCTTTATATTTAAGTGAGTTTATTGTTAACAGCGCATAGTTGGGGCTTATTTTTGATCCACTCTGACAATCTCTATTTTTTAATTGGTATATTTAGCCCATTGACATTTAAAGTGATTATTGATATAGTTGGATTACTATCTACTGTATTTGTTAGAGTTACAGTTCAGGAGGCCAGAAGTCCAAATCAAGGTGTGGGCAGAACAGCACTCCCTCTGAAGGCTCTCAGGAGAATCCTTTACTTACCCCTTCCAGCTGGTAGCCAGCATTTTTTGGCTTGTGGCCACAACACCCCAATTTCTGCTTCTGTCTTTACATTACCTTCTGCTCTTTGTATGTCTCCATTTACCTCTCTCTTACAAGGATATGTGTAATGGCATTGAGGGCCCAACTGGATCATCCAGGATAACCTCTTCATCTCAGAATTCTTAATTTAATCATCATATAACATTCACAAGTTCTAGGAATTAGGACATGGACATATCTTTGGGAGCTGTTATGGGTTAAATTGTGTTCCCAAAATTTACATGTTGAAGTCCTAGCCCCAAGTACCTCAGAATTTGGAAATAGAATTGTCATAAATATAATTAGTTAATATGAGGTCATATTAACTATGACCTCATTTTTTATTTTATATATCCAATATAACTGGTATCCTTATGAAAAGAGGAAAATGGACACAGACGTGCACCTAAGAAGAACACAATGCAAAGGAATACCAAAGATTGTCAGCAAACCATAAGAAACCAGGAGAGAAGCATGGAACAGATTCTCCCTCACATCCTTCAGAAGAAACTAGCCCCATCGCTTCTTGGCCTTGTGGCTAAGACCAAGTGCAGAAGGAACCAGCCCTGCTGACACTTGATTTCAGACTTCTGGCCTCTGGAATTGTGGGACAATAAATTTCTGTTGTTTAAGCTACCAGGTTTGTGGTACTTTGTCAGGGCAGCTCTAGCAAACTAATATAGGAGCCATTGTCACCCTACCACATTGTCATTGAAATCTGTAATTTGGAATAGTGAGTTACCAAGAAGTGAGGACTAGGAGTACCAGAGACTTAGTTCTTAGTTCCTCTCTGACATACATCAGTGTATTTAATGGCCTTTATACTTTCCATTACTCCTCTCTTTCCCTAACTAACAGATGAGACTGTTTTAATGTGATATGAAGGTTAATAGGATCCCCCATTAGGACCTCCTAGTTTGTCTACATTCTGATATAATAGGGTGGGAGGTTGTATATAATGAGAACAATTTGTTAATCATTTTAGGCCACAATAAAAAAACCAAATATGGGTTTTCCCAAATGTCCCTAGTGAGAGACTCAGTGCACACAAAGAATCCACTGAAAGAGTAAAATCAAGGCATTTCCCTTCATTAATTTTGCCAGGTATCTCTAACCTTGAGTAAGCCTGGGACCAGTTTCCAGAAACCAGACAATTAATTTTCTCAGTTCAGCCAGACCCTATGATCCTCTGTGGGTTCAGTTTAATAAAAAAAAAATTTGAATAT
Organism: Lyroderma lyra; assembly: GCA_004026885.1. NCBI lineage: Eukaryota > Metazoa > Chordata > Mammalia > Chiroptera > Megadermatidae > Lyroderma > Lyroderma lyra. The sequence continues at coordinate 84,288 of PVJL010004693.1, read as the reverse complement.
CTGCAATGTACTAGACATTATGCTAGATAATAGTGACAGAAGGACATAAAAGACATCAACATATTCACTGTCTTGGGAGTTCCCTGATGATGTAGTGGCTTAAGGCTTCGGCGTTGGCGCTGTCAGTGCTGCGGCCTGGGTTCGATTCCCAGCCAGGGAGCTACCCACATACCAAAAAGCAAAAAACAAAAAACAAAAAACAAAAAAAAAAACAAAACAAAACATATTCACTGTCTTGTAGGAGAGTTGGGCACATAAAAATGTAATTACATTGTAATATAAATGTAATAATATAAGTACAGTATTTGCAACTACTGAGAGGTCTGGTGGACATCAGAGAAAGTTGCATGGAGGAAATGATGCTTTAACTGGTTTTGAAAGATAAAGAGAATTTGCCAGACAGAGAAGGTGGAGAACATTCCAGACATAGGAGAACACAAAAAAATGAAACATCATGGCATATTCAGAGAAACTACAGGTAGCTGATATTAATGGAGAACGAATTGTGATGGAGAACAGCAGGAGATGAAGCTGTAGAGGTTAGCAGGGGCAGTTTCTAAGGGAACTGATGCATTGTTGCTGTATTGGAAGCATGTGGTTAAGTGTTACTGTTTCCGTTCTTCTCCCCTGCTTGCCTGTGTTCTTTTAATTAGACCTCTATCTTCAGAAGCCAACATTCTGAAAAATACCTTTATGGTGTGAGTCTCCAGTCCGGCTGGCACTCACCTGAGACGCGTGGGGTAATTACTCAAGACACAAAGGTTTGGTCAGGAGGGAAAAGGCAAGGCTATCTAGAAGGAAGAGACCTCCTGAGGCTCTCTTCTCTGCCTTTTTATCTAGAAGGCTTAACAGGATGATTGCAAAGTGCCTAAGGCTAGCTGATGTAGGAGAAAAGGGAATTATGGGACTGTGTGCAGACAAGCACCTCCACAGAGTTCACTAGCAATGGATGACCTAAGTTAATGTTCAGACTAGGGGGATTAAGGGCTGGGGTGGGGGGGGGGGGGGGGGCAAATAAAGCTCAATCAGCCGGCACCTACATCATCACATACATCCCGTCTGTGCCTTCTCAGATCTCTATCAGTCCTTTCTCAGTTGTGTGCAACCTGAGAACTCACAGTCCCTGCATTTGCGTCAGGGTACAGTCAGCTCACATTCATTCCACATGATGTGGGGGCCTTACCAATTTCTTAGCCAGTCCATATGAAGTTGTGGACGGGGTTCAGGGACTCCTACATATGGCCAGAATTTAAGGACTTTTCCCATTTGCCTCGGTTTATTTCAAAATTTTCCAAGTTAAACACAAAGATAATCAGCTGAGCATGTCAGCAAATCAGGGTAAAATTTTATTTTCTATTAATTGAGTTGGCAAGGCAGAATCAGTATATCCTACAAACTCCTTGTTTATTCAAGTGACCTGCCAAACCATTTGAGTCTTGAGCTTTACTTACCCCCCCCCTTAATCCCCCTAGTCTGAACATTAACTTAGGTCATCCATTCTTTAAAATAAAAACATATTAGTGCATTTTGGGATTACTTGTGGGTGAGTGAGTGAATAAGTAGGTTTGGATTTGAATGATATCTCTCTGTCTCTGTCTCTCCCTCTTCGTTTCCCTCCCTCTCCCTTCCTTTTTCTCTTCCTCCTCTCTAACTTTAATTTTTCTTTTGGCTTAACTGTTACTAAATTGTATAAGCCCTTAAAAGGCAGGGTTTTAGTTATTGTAGGCTCCATACTATGGCTTGTATATGCTTTGTTCAGTTCATTGGAAGCATTCTTGTATTATTGAGAAATGTTTAGAGTATTCTCTTTCCATAATGAAATTTTCAGCAGCCCAGGAGAAAAACACAGTGTGGTAGATTTTCCTAAATTAAATGGTTAAGGTCCACACTGTTCACACTGCATCTTTGTCCTTATCACCCATATGTGAGATGCAGGGATGGCAACAGTTAACTGTAGCAAATTAGAAGATAGAAGTGTTTGATGTGTTTTTCAAAGGCTCTATACCTCATGATATCCTAATAAGAATTTGGGAAGAGAGAGGAGGTTGAAAAACGTGTGTAATGTCAGTAAGAACTTAATAGGACTGAGTGATAATCATTTTGACCCAAAAAGAAGCCTTTCTTGCTTTGTTAAGAACTAAAGTTATTTGTTTGGGAACTTTAATGGTACCCCAACTAAGTGACTACATCTGGAAAGTACAGGTCTGCCATTAGGCAAGAGCGATGAAGAAAGCAATTAGCCATGTAACTGATACAGAATCAAGCCCTGCTGAATTGCTCCTAGTATCCCTGCTCCAAGGCACACTGGTTCTTTAAAGTTTGTTAAGCATTTAATCTATCCGAGTAAGTAGCTGCCATCTAAAAAATGATAGTGGATATTGTTGTTAACTTTTAAGTATAGTTCCCACCAGTGCCCTGGAGTTTAATAAAGAACCAACCTTTAGGTATTGAGGCAGAGGGGCAGCCAGGAAAAAGAAAAGATGTGGCTCAACCTAAAACTCCGTATCTTAGTGAAGACTAATCTTTTCAAGGGCAGTATCATAAGGTGCCTTTCTCTTACCATTTTGCCCTTCTAAAAAGCCCAAACTATGTGTAACCACTGTTTTTAAGAAATCCGGGGGCAGTAGGTAATGATGAGATAATTTATTTGGTATACCATATAAAAGTGAAAATGGAATTCTGTATTAGGGTAAAACTGGTAAATATACATGAAGATGTAGAATAAGATACTTTTTTGCATATTTTACTTTCCAAGTTCCTTAAATAGAAAAAGAGGAAACATCTATATATCCTGAAAATCATCATATATTGGTTAGGAATGGTTTCAGCTGCAAGTATGTAACAGTAGCTTAAAACTTTGTGAACCCCTATTACACAAGAAGTCTAGAATTAGGACTATTTGAGCAGCTGAACAATAGATTCCTTCTACCTCTCTGCTTTGCCATTTTTAGCTTTTACCTTTCAGTCTCAAGTTTGTTGCCTCACAGTCAGAGGGTGAGCAAGAAAAGAGAGAGAGAAGCCCCGGCTTTCCTTTTCTAGCTTTCCCTTTCATAAGGAAACAAAAGCTTTCCCAGAAGTAGTCTTCTGCCCCAAACCCCAATGGGTTTCTGTGTCTCATTGGCCTGAACTGTGTGATTTTAACTGCATAGGAGGCTGGGAAGGTATCTGGTTTTTTGACCTTTATGGCAGGAGACAAGCAAAGGAGAAACGTTGGGAATAGGGGTTGGATTAAGAAACCAGTAGTGCCTTCATGAAACCTATTGCCTCACTACCATCTCTTCCTCACAAGCAATCCAGTATGCAAGGGATTAATTGACAACTATCTTTTTAGAACCAGCAAGGCCTGATAAGTAATGCGTATTTCCAGTTTTAAAGTCATTGGACACAGAATTTAGTTTATGGCCTTACTGAAAGAAGTCACAAGAGAATATTATTAAAAAGAGAGAGAGGTATTCTGGGAAGGTGGCAGAGTAAGAAGCACCAGGAAGTGTTTTCTCACCTAGATAGCAACTGCACTGGCGGAATCTGTCTGATATAACTATTTTGGAACTCTGGAGCCTGTTGAAATTTTGCGACTTTCAGGGGGAAGCATTGGAGGATAAATGTGATTCATTTCAGTCGATTTCAGATCAGGGAAGGAATAGCTACCCAGCCAGTGCCAGGTAGCTGTGCATATATGTTCCTGTAGCATCTTGCACACAGTAAGTGTGAGCTAGGATGGGCAAAATGATTCCTCCAAATATCAGGGATCTATGCTGATTGTTGATTGTTTCTTCTGATCATTGGTGTAGACCAAGAGATAGGTAGCAGTTTTGTTGCACCTCTTGGCATTGTTACAAGCCCCTCCCCCTCTGGCTCATGTGATTTCTAGGGTATTTAAAAGGCCTGCACCTGTTTTCTCCCCTTTATTTTTCACTTTTTCTCCTTTCAGGAGCCAGGCTTAAAGACTAGGACATTAAAAAACAATTGCATATGTGGGGAAAATTATAAAGTGACTGCACATGCCAAGGGAAAGGCTCAATAAAGACCTCAGAAGACATTGTATGTACACCTCAAGCTGACCCGTAACACAGAGACACCCTACAACAATCAAAAACACAAAAAAAAAAACAAATCAGCAAACCCTAGGAAAGGGGGAGAATCTCAGTTTCAAAATTATGACTTTATTAGATTTAAATGCCTACTGTTTAACAAAAAAATCACAAGGCATACAAAGAAATAGCAGAGTATGACCCATTCAGATGAAAAGGCTGTCACAAAGAAGACCTGATGGCAGATCTACTAGACAAAAACTTTAAAACAACTATCTTAAAGATGCTCAAAGAACTAAAGGAAGATGTGGAGAAAGTCAAGAAATAATGTATGAACAAAATGGCAATATCAACAAAGAGATATAAAACCTAAAAAGAAACCCATAAGAAATTCTGGAGCTGAAAAGTACAATAACTTAAATGAAAAATATATTAGAGGGATTCAGAGGCAGATTTGAGCAAGCAGAAGAAAGAATCAGCAAACTTGAAGATAGGAAAATGGAAATTATTGAGTGTGAGGAACAAAATAAAAATCTTTCGAGGCCAGAAGACAGTAGGCCATTATATCCAAAGTGCTAAAAGAAAAAACTATCAGCCAAGAATCCTATATCCAGCAAAACTGCCATTCAAAAGTGAAGGAGAAATTAAGACATTCCCAGATAAACAAGAGTTGGGGGAATTCGTTATCATAGATCTTCCCTGCAAGATATGCTCAAGAGAGTCCCGAAAGGTAAAGTGAAAGGTTACTTAAATAGTAACTCAACACTATAGAGAGAAATAAAAATCGCAAGAAAGGTAAATACATGGGACACTATAAAGATAGTGTTATTGTAAGAATAGTTCATAATTGCACTTTTTGCTTTCTACATAATTTAAGAGACTAATACATTTAAAGAAAGAAATTATTAGTGTAAAAGCTAGTATTACTGTAACTTTGGTTTGTAACTCCAAATCTTATTTTCTTCATAAATTAAGAGACTAATGTATTTTAAATACTTACTAGTTTATGTTTTGGGGCCCATAATATATAAAATCAACAACTGAAAATGGTGGGCAGAGAACTGTAAAGGAGCAGAAGTTTTGTATGTTATTCAAGTTAAACCTAGTATAAATTCAAATTAGAGTACACCTAATGACAAACTATCAAAATATATGAAGGAAAAACTGATAGAATTGAAGGGAGAAATAGACAGTTCTACAATAATATTTGGAGACTTCAATACCCAACCCACAATAATGGATAGAAAGACCAGATAGAAAATGAGTAAGGGAAATAGAGGACTTTAACACAGTAAACCAACTAGATCTAACAGATATATAGAACACTCTGACCAACAACAGTAGCATATACATTCTTCTCAAGTACACGGGGACATTTTCCAGGATATACCATATATTAGGCCACAAATTAAATCTTAATAGATTTTAAAAGATGTATGATATAAGATGTCTTTTGTGACTACAGTGGGAAGAAGTTAGAAATTAACAGCAGAAGTAAAATTGGAAAATTCACAAAATTGAGGAGATTAAGCATTACACTCTTAAACAACCAGTAGATCAAAGAAGAAATCAGAAGGGACATTAGAAAATACTTAGAGATGAATGAAAACAAATACAACATACCAAAACCTATGGGATGCAGTGAAAGCAATGCTAAGGGAGAAATTTATAGCTATAAGTGCCTATTACATTTCTAAGAAATCTCAAATCAACAACCTAACTTTACAACTTAAGGAACTAGAAAAAGAACACACCAAACCGTAAGCTAGAATAAGAAAGGAAATAAAGATTAGAGCAGAAATAAATTAAATAGAGACTAAAAAAAAAAAAAAAAGAATAGAAAAGAAAACTCAATCCATCTAAAACTTAGGTCTTTGAAAAGATTAACGAAATTGACACACTTTATTTTTATTTAGATGGACTGAGGAAAAAAGACAAATTACTAAAATCAGAAATTCAAGTAGACATTATTGCTGACTATAGAAATAAAAAGGATCATAAGAGAATACTATGAACAGTTGTACACCAACAAATTGGATAACCTAGATGAAATGGACAAATTTCCAGAAACATAAAACCTATTAAGACTAAATCATGAAGAAATAGAAAATCTGAATACACCTATAACTAGGAAGGAGATTCAGTCAGTAATAAGAAATCTCCCAACAAGGAAAACTCCTGGACCTGATGGCTTCTTTGATTAATTCTACCATACATTTAAAGAATGAATGCCGATCTTTCTCAAATTTTCCCAAAAAATCAAAATGGAAAGCACATTTCCTAACTTAATATGAGGCCAAAGCCAGATAAAGACACTACAAGAAAAGAATATCCCTTATGAACACTGATGAAAGAATCCTCAACAAACAGAACTATGCAGCATATCACTAGCAAACAGAATTTAGCATATTAAAAGAATTATATACCATGACCAAGTAAGATTTATTCCTAGTATGCAAGGATGGTTCAACATATAAAAACTAATCAGTGTGATATACCACATCAACAAAATGAAGAGGAAAAAAATACATGATTATTTCTATTGATGCAGAAAAAGCATTTGACAAAATTCAATACTCTTTCATGATAAAAAGACTCAACAAAATAGGAATAGAAGGAGAAACTACCTCAACTGAATAAAAGCCATGTATGGAAAACCTATAGCAAAGGTGAAAAACTGAAAGCTTTTCCTGTAAGATCAGGAACAAGGCAAGGATTCCTGCTTTCACCCCTCATATTCAGCATACTACTGAAAGTTCTCATCAGAGCAGTTAGGCAAGAAAAAGAAATAAAAGGCATTCAAATTGAAAAAGGAAAACTTAAATTATATCTATTTATAGATGATAATAAACTTAGGTATAGAAAACTCGAAAGATTCCACTAAAAACCCTGTTAGAATTAATAGATGAATTAAGCAAAGTGGGCAGGATAAAGTCAACACACAAAAATCAATTGCAGTTCTATACATGAACAATGAACAGTCTGAAAAGGAAATTACAAAAACAATTCCATTTACAGTAACATAAAAAAAAAAAAAAACTTAGGGGGAGTTCCCTAGTGGTGCAGTGGCTAGGCTTTGGCGCTCTCAACGCCACGGCCTGGGCTCAATTCCCAGTCAGGGAGCTACCCCCCCCAAAAAAAAAACAACTTAGGAATTAACATAGGAGGTAAAAGATGTATAAATGAAAACTACTGAAAGAAATGTAAAAAGACATAAATGGCTCATATTCCATAATGTTATTAAAATATCAATACTACCCAAAGATCTACAGATTCAGGGCAATGTCTACCAAAATCCCAAAGACATTTTATGCATTAACAGAAAAACCCATCTTAAAATTCATATGGAATCTCAAGGGACCCCAAATAGACAGAACAGTCTTGAAAAAGAATAAAATTGGGTACTCACTTCCTGATTTCAAATCTTACTACAAAGCTACAGTAATCAAAACAGTGTGGTATTGGCATAAAGAGACAATTAAATCAATGGAGTAGAATAGAGATCCCAGAGATAAACTCTTACATATATGGTCAAATGATTTTTGACAAGGGTGACAAGACCATTAAGTGGGGGAAAGAACAGTCTTTCAACAAGTGGTGCTGGGAAAACTGGATCTCCATGTGCAAAAGAATTGAGTTGGACTCTCCCTGAACACCATATATAAAAATTAACTCAAAATGGATTTAAGGATCTAAATGTAAGATGTATGACAATAAAACTCTTAGAAGAAAACCTTCATGACATTGGATTTGGCAGTGATTTCTTGGATAGGACACCAAAGGTGCAGGTAAAGAAAGAAAAATATAGACAAATTGAACTTCATTAATTTTTTTAAAAAATTCTGTGCATTAAAAGACACAGCAAAAAGCCAACCCACAGAGTGGGAGAAAATATATGGAAATTATATATCTGGTAAGGGACTCATATCCAGAATATATAAAGAATTTCTGAAACTCAACAACAAAATAAACCACCTGATTCAAAAATGTGCAAAGTAGACATTTCTCCAAAGAAGATATACAAATGGCCAATGAGCACATAAAAAGATACTCAACATCATTAATCATTAAGGAAATGCAAATCAAAACTACAATGAGATATCACTTTATACCCATTAGGATGGCAAGTATCAAAAAAAAAAAAGAAATGTTAGCAAGGACATGGAGAAATTGGAACTTTTGTGCACTGTCGGTGGGAGTGTAAAATGGTACAACCATTGTGGAAAACAGTATGGCCGTTCCTCAAAATATTAAAAATATAATTACCATATGATCCAGCAATTTTATTTCTGGGTATATTCCCCCACAAAATTGAAAGCAAGATCTCAAAGAGATATTTGTATACACATATTCATAGCAGTGTTATTTACAATAGTTAAAACATGGAAGCAAGTGTTCATCAACTATTAAATGGATAAACAAAGTGTTGCATGTACATACAGTGGGATATTGTTCATCCTTAAAAAGGTTGGAAATTCTGCAATATGCCAAAACATGAATGACCCTTGAGGACATTCTAAGTGAAATAAGTCACAAAAGACAAATACTGTATGATTTTCCTTAATATGAAGTACTTGGAGCAGTCAGAATCATTAAGACAAAAGTATAATGGTGGCTGTCAGGGGATGGGGGGGGCGAGAATGGGGAGTTAACTGTTTAATGGCTATAGAGTGTTATTTCATTCTACAAAATGAAACGAGTGATGAGAATGGGTGGTAGTCATGTTGCTCCACAATATAAAGTAATACCAATTACCTGTGCACTTAAAAATGGTTATGATGGCAAATTTTATGTGTATTTCACCCCAATAAAGAAATAAAAATTAAAAGAGAGAGAAGAAAAAAGAAAAATTTATACCTATTTTATTGTAATACTAAGGAATCCCATAGAAGAAATTGAGATGATTAGGACTTTGGCTACTTATATTGAAACCTAAAATATGATTATATTTCTCAATCCCATCAAATACTAAGCAAGATTTAAAAACAAAATACCTAATCTTTTCCCACTTAAACTGATAAGAAATTATATTGGTCACCTTTTCTTCTATACTACCCAGTGGAGTTGGCCTATATCACCTTTGAAGCTCGATTTCCTTTTTGCTGAGTATTTTTGGGCATTTGCAACTTACTTAGAATAAGACATTACCCATGGGGCTCATGATTTTTCACATTTGTCACAAACAAGAGGAGAGAACAAACAACCAAAATAAAAATGAGTGATCAGGTGTGACCATTTAAAACTTCTACTTAGAGAAATAGTTGTGTCATTGGTCTAAATGATATAAAATAATGCATTGATATTTATCCCAGATCGTAATGATGAAGATCCAGCAATTCACTGTTAACTATAGTTTCAGCATTCTTTTTACACACACACACACACCACTGGTTTGTTGATTTGATTGTAATATACCTTATTCTCTTGTCAGACAGTCTAGGGTAAACATTATAAAAGGAGGAATCCAGTTCTTGACACAGCTTTACTCCTGTGGGATGCTGCTATTCTGCCCTATAAAATTCAAGTAATTGAGATTCTAAAAATGCTTAAAAGGATGTGGTTAAAATTATTGCTAGTGTTTTGGGGAGTGAAAAAGAAAAAGACTGCTGCTTATGAAATACTTTTTTTTTTTTTTGCGCAGATCATTTTATTTGGTAATAAAATAAAGTTCAGTGATGGAATCAGATATCTGAAGAAAGTAAATGACCCACAAGACATGGCACCATTGTCCTTTCATACAACAGCAGTATAACTCCAGCATACTGAAATTGTCCTTGGTGCCTTTGTGCAATAAAGGAAATCTAGTATCTAACAAAAAGTAGGGAGGATACACTAATTCTCACTTATTTGCATAATGAAATATACTTTGGAAATGGAGATGGAAAGGCATCGTGTAATTCTGAAAGTGTGCCCTGTTCTGGTCTTAGAATCTAAAGGTGAGAATGGGTTTTTTTTGCAGTTATTCTCATACCCCTATGTATAAAACTTGACTCAGTCACTGAAACAGGAATTTATCAAGCACCTACTGTGTGCTTACCACTGGGCCAAGCCCCAAGATGGGGAAGGTGGAAGGAGTAAATAATAAGTGTAGGCTACGTTTTCAACCCTCTAATAATTTACAGTCTACTTCAAAGGGTAAAACAATGAGACCATGCAGACTAAAATTCTAAATTATGTGGTGCAAACCTTTCAAGTACCATACAACTTCAGGAAAGATAGACTACTAAAGATTAGAGTCATTAGAGGAACTTTCAAAAAACAATTGGATTTCACCTGGGCCTTGGAAAAATGGGAGGATTTGGATAATCCTTTGAGGAGAGGGGAAGCCATGTCTGAGAATAAAGGGATGGTGTCAGGGCACCAAACTGAAAACAAGTAGACTTTGTAGATGAGTGCAGAGACTGAACTGGATAGAAGATGTTAGTAGAGGAGGAGAAAATAAAGTCACAGAAATACAAGAGGACCAGGAAACTATGCATTTTATATTCCTTAAAAATCTTTGGGAATGATTTTAACTCCTACCCCTCCAAGTCATATTCTTCCCAGTGATTTAAATTTCATGCTGTCATTTTTACATTTTCCTACGTCTTTTTGTTTCTTACTCTTAGCTCCTCCCAGTAAGGTATTCTTGCTCCTGACTGGGCCCAGCCTCTGGTTTCATGGGAAAGAACTGGTATTTAAAATAATCAACTCTCCTTTTGGATATGGATGATGAAGTCTCCCATCATTGTACATATGGACAAGAGTTTTGTAAGTTGGAGATGCTTTATAGCACTTTAGTGAGATATGCTAATTGGAATTCATTCAGCAAATATTTATTAAGTACCTACTATGCACTGTTCTAGGTGCTTGGAATATTTTCACAAACAGTTGAGGATCCTTGCTTTGGAGAAGCTTATATTCTGCTAGATGGCTTTGCCATTCGACCAGCTATCAAATAATGTCTCTGCTCTCAAAATTTTTTCTTCTTTACAATGGACTAATTTAGTCAGCTGCCAGAGTCTTCTCTTTAAGATACTTAAACAGCCTTCCCCAAACAGAAAATTCATCAATCCATAGGCAAAGGAATTTACCTTGGGTACAGTTTGGTGGATTCCCCCCTCCATTTAGTTTGTCCTCCTTTATTCCCTTGACAACATTTTCTCTAGGGTATTTTGGGAAGAAGTTTCCTGTTCTTATTTTTCCTCTATAAAATTACCTTGCTCACACATGCAGCCTATGAGCTGCGGCTGGCTGCTGTGGTTGTATTTATTTGTTGAACAATTCTGTACTTTGAAATGATTCATTCAAGAGCCATGAAGCTTTCAAAGCAGGATGTGTGACTCATTTAGTAAACAGCAGCATCTTGAAATAGAGAGCAGGGGCCTAGTATTGACTAAGTAAGGTACAGTTGAAAGTTATGTTGGCTTTGAGGGGTGTGTATTTAGTCCCTTCCCTTCTTCTCCCTTTCCCTACTTTCTTAAGTATAAATGATACCTCATATTAGGAACAGAAGCCCTGCAGTGAGGGTGAGAAGCCTTACCACAATTGTTGGAGATTTCCCAGTTTCTTCTTTCAGAATATGTGATCAATTGAACTGATGAAATAGCGTTCAAGAAAAAGTCAGTTACTCTTTCCACTCTGCTCAGCACTGATATCACTGTGTGCTAGAGCTTGTTCCCCATAGTTTCTCAGGTTTTCTCTGGCTTCTTCATACTATTTTCCTTCATCAAAATATACCCAAGGAATATGCCCAAGAGTATTTGATACTATAATAAAGGAGCTATTCTGTCCGCGAAGCCCTGCCAAACCCAGAAACTTTGGAAAAGGGGATAGTTAGGTTACGGCATAAATGACTTTTCAAATGATCACAAATATAAACCCAGTTCCTTCTATTGTTCCCTAATAGTTTAGGCATTCAGAGCTCATTTCTCAATAACTAGAGTCCTGATTTGTCTCCTTCTCCCAGTCTCTTCTTCTAAATCAAGGAAAGGGACATGAATTAATCATAAGTCAAGATATAAGAGCATTTTTTAATGTGAGGCAAATCCACATGGAAACTGGAACTGTGATGGCCAAAAACAACATTTCAGGAATGACTTTGGCTAGGAATTGAGTGCATATTGCACAGAAATTTCATTGGTCACAATACTTTACCAAGGATTTAGCTTGAAACTATTACATTGCTAATGCCCATATGCTTGTGCCGGGCTCAGAGTCAACAGACAAAAATTTAGCTTTAGTTGGGCCTGAGATCTCATTTGCCATTAGCCTTCTCTTTAGTTCTGTTTAGTGCTGCTATTTCAGAAAGCTTCTGGGAAACTAGTATTAACAGAATTAGGAAATTAACTCTCCCTAAATATTGACTTGTTTAGAATTATTTTGCAAAGAAAAACAGTTTTTACTACAATACCTGCCCACTTTGAGATTTCAAAAGGGAAAGAAGACAGAACAAGCTAAGTACATGCTGTATACCAGGTACTATATTGTTTCAAATAATTATTTTAAAAAGCTTAAGAAGCGTTTGAGGGAGAATTCAGGAGTGGCTGAAATGTTTCATATCTTCTTTTTTCCTTGAAGAGGCCAATAATTACTAACTTCACTTTTCATATTTATAAAACCTTGGGTTTCTGAAATACAATTAAAAATGCTATTATTATTCCCAGTACAAGTCTGAGTACATGAGAAATTTTTTATTAAAGAATAGTTGGCATACATTATATTAGCTTCAGGTATACCACATAGTGATGATACATCTATATATACCTTAAAAAGTGATCATCATGACAAGTTTAGTAACTATCTGTCACCATACAATTATCTCAACTGTATTCCCAAATTCTGCACATTAGATCCCCGTGACTCATTTTATAACTGGAAATTTTTACCTCTTAATTCCCCTTCACCTTTTTTGCCCATCACCCTACTCCACTTGATCTGGGTTGTGATAACTCAGGCTTATATAAAATGTATTGAGCTGTGCACCTAAGATTTGAGTGTTTCGTATATGTTATACATCAGTTTTTAAAGATTAAAAATCTTAAGATTTCATTCATTATGATGTACTTTTTATTTATAGTTCCCATCATCCTTGTTCTTCAAGCCATTCCTAACTCTTTACTTAGTTACGTTTAGTCACTTTGCTAGAGGTAGGATGTCAGATTCTCCTGTCATAGAGGATAGGTAAGAATGAAACTTCCTGGAAATGAATATAGTTTTAACCAAAGATCTCCCATTGAAAATTCTTAATAAACTATACTTTCTCTGCCCATTCTGCAACTAATTCAAAGTTTTCAGATTGACTTCCTTGTAGTCCTGATATTCCATTTTATGTTTCTTAACGTTTCTTAAACTAAGAACATCTCCTCTCTCGCTATTTTTTTCCCCTCTATTGGAGAGTAAACATCAGATGTAGCCAGAATTGTTTTGATTTGCTTTTTCTGTAGTATCTTTGTTACTAACAAGGCTGTGCATGAGAATTCCATTTAATGTGTTCTCCCAATTACAGTGCCTTCTGTCTCCATCTTCCTAATTTCCCTAAGTATTTGCAGATCTGTAGTACATCAACCATTTTATAAAGTGAGGTTGGGAGTTTTCTGCCTATTTTTTTCCTTCCAAGTTTCAAATCCAAAAACATGTGTTGGCAGTTTGGCAAGGAGAAGTAAAAAACAGCCTTTTTGTCTTTATCCTTTCTCTCTTTCCCTGGTACCCTGTAGCAGGCTGTCTGAACAGAGACACAATTGACATTTTGAGTCAGATAATTTTTCGTTTTGGGGAGCTGTTCTGTGCCTTATTATTTGTCAGCATCCCTCTCTAGAGATCAGTAGCATCCCTCCACTTGTGATAAGCAAAAATGTCCCCAAACATTGCCAAATGTCCCCTGGGGGGTTGGAGTTGCCCCTGGTTGAGAGCCACTGCCCTGGAGTAAAAACTGCATTTAGAGAAAATGGTTTTGGCGGGGGGAGGGAATTCAAGATTGGCACATGATTAAAATTCCTCTCAGATCTTTGGGCATATTATCTAGATCACAACTGTTCAAAAGAACTCTAATTCAAACCACAAGTGCAAGCCACATATGTTTTAAAATTTTCTAGATGCCACACTAAAAAGTAAAAGTAAACAAGTGAGATTAATTTTAATATTTTATTTAACCCAATATATCCACACTATTCTCATTTCAACATGTAATCAACATAAAATTCATGAGGTATTTTACATCTTTTGTTTGTACGAAGTTTTCAAAATCCAGTGTGTTTTGACTTACCATGCATCTTAATTTGGACTAGCCACGTTTCAGGTGCTCAGTAGCCATTTGTGACAAGTGGCTACCATCTTGGATAGGGCAGATCTAAATCATCATATCATTGTCGTTTCTAAATAGGGTGCAAATTAGCACATAATCCTCTCCCCCTGCCCCCGCCATTTACTTGTATACTGTCCTGATTTCGTTTACTTGAGCAAATGAGACTCTAAACCTGTGTTACCCATACAAATCCTCTGCCAAGGCATATAAACTGCCTTCCTGATCCAGTATGACTTAAATTCTTCGGGACCCCCTGCCCCCATTTTGAATAATATCAGACCTATTTGTCCTGGAAATGGTTAATACCTACACATTGATTGAAAATTATCTTTTTTGCCTTAAAACCAGGGTGAGTGTTCTCTGAGTGGCTCTTAGCTAAAACCTTAGTTATAGGTAAAACCAAGCAACAAAGGAAGACTCATAAGGGTATTAACAGATAGACACATAGATTTTTTAATGGGCAATAATTCTAAAAGGAAATCCTTTAGGGAACCCTTCCACCCATTTTAATTCAATAGAATATATTTTTAAAAATCAAAATTTTTGTCACAATAATTTCAGATATTTTAGTTGAGCATTTGCTTTCAGAGAGAGAGTGTCCTAAGCATACAGTTCAGGATTGATCTAGAGAGGTAGAGAGGAGATCCAAGATGGCAAAGTAGATAAACGTGGTAACTGCTTCGTTCTGTGAACACATTAAAATCACAACTAAATTACTGAACAGCCAACATGGAGAACCACCTGAAGTCTAGCTGAACAGAAGCTTTATAACTAAGAATACAAAAAAGAGGAGGCCACAGTGAGACTGGTAGGAGAGGCGCAGACGCAAAAGGACCCAAATCTCTCCTGGCAGTAGAGAATAAGGAGGGATATCTCAACCGCAGAGATCCCCCACTCCAGGGGAGTGAAGGACCCTAGCCCCATAACAGGATCTGAGGAGACCCACAACATCTGACTGTGGAAAACAGTGGGGACTCTGACCATACAATTGGGACGAAAGGCTCCAGGAAACCCAGACAACCTCTTTAAAGGGCCCGCGCAGACTCAGTCACTCACGGGTACACATCCTGGGCTCCAGCAAAGGGACGGTAACTCGGAGTGTTAAAGGTATATGGGGGACAGACTGAGGTGTGTGGCTTTGGAGCAAGGGCTGGAGGACTGTCACCATCTTTCCTGGGTGCATGCCCATCCCATGCAGCCGGCTGGTGAGCGCCATGTTTCCTATGTTGCGCCCAACCCCACATGGCCAAATCTGAACCTGATTGGTCTATTGAGCTTTACTCACTCCACCCTGCTGACTCACTGGGACCCCACCTCACCTAACTCTGCCAAGGCCGAAGCCACTTTCTTCTAAGCAGCCAGCCCCACCCACATTGCACTCTTCCTTGGAAAACAATGTAAGTCCACAGACCCCAGGCTCATGACCACCAGCATTGTGTGATCTGAGACTTTTGCTGAGTAACTCCAGGCACAGCACTGACATCAAAACAGAATCTACAGGAGCACCCAGTGCAGGTGGCCAGTGCCAGGGCTCCACAGGTCTACCTGCTACATAAGGCGATCCAACAATACTGGGAGACATAGAAGATCTACCTGATACATAGAAACAAATACAACAGGTATCCAAAATAAGGAAACAAAAAGTATGTCTCAAAAGAACAGCAGAAAATTTCAGAAGAACTAAACAAGATGGAGGCAAACAGCCTATCAGATACAGAGCTCAAAATGATGATTTTAAGCATGCTGAAGGAACTTAGTGAAAACTTCAACAGAGAGATAGCAAGCATAAAGAAGGACATAGAAATCATAAAAAAGGACCAGTCAGAAATGAAGAATACTATAACTGAAATTCAGACTAGATGGAGCAGAGGATCGAATTGGAAGACAAGGTAGCAGAAAACATCCAGTCAGAACAGCAAAAAAAAATAACCCAAAAAATTGAGGATAGTTTAAGGGGCCCCTGGGACAATATCAAGCGTGACAGCATTCACATCATAGGAGTACCAGAGGAGAAGAGAGAAGGGAAGGAATTGAGAGTCTATTTGAAGAAATAATGACTAAAAACTTCCCTAACCTGGCCAAGGAAACAGACAATACAAGCCCAGGAAGCACAAAGAATCCCAAACAAGATAAACCTAAATAGGTCCACACCAAGATACATTATAATTAAAACAACAAAGGTTAAAGACAAAGAGAAAAATACTAAAAGCAGCAAGGGAAAAGCAACTAGTTACTGATATGGGATCTTCCATAAGACTGTCAGCTGATTTCTCAACAGAAACTTTGCAGGCCAGAAGGGAGCGGCAGAAAATACTCAATGTGATGAAAAGCAAGAGCCTATAACCAAGATTACTCTACCCAGCAAGGCTATCATTCAAAACCAAAGGACAAATAAAGAGCTTCTCAGACAAGAAAAGGCTAAAGGAGTTCATCACCACCAAACCAGTACTACAAAGAATGTTAGAGGGGACTGCTTTAAGATAGGTCACGTGGGGGATGGGGGAGCAAAATTATGAACAATAAAACGGCAATAGGTACACATCAACAGTTGCCTTCAATTTAAATGGATTAAAAACTCCAATCAAAAGACATGAAGAGTATCACACAGAGTGGAGTGTCAAACAAAGAAAGACAGATGCAAATTGACGTTGCTTATAGGTAAAATCCAAAGAAGAAAATAAAATAGTGGAACAGGAACAGATTCATAGATATAGAAAACATTTGTTGCCAGGTGGGAGAAAGGCTGGGGGAGTGGTGAAATAAAAAGAAGGGACTCGGAAATTCAGTATCATGGTTACAAAGTAGTAGTTATGGGGATATAGGGTATAACATGGGAATATAGTCAATAATTTTGCAATAACCATGAGTGGCATCACATGGGTACTAGATTTGTTGGGGTAATGGGAGGAAGGAGGGAGGGCGGGGTGGGTGAAAAAGGAAAAATCAGGAAGTACAAATTCATAGTCACAAAATAGTCACAGGGATGTAAAGTGCAGCATCAGCATATAGTCAATAACATTGTAATAACTGTATATGGTGTCATGGGAACCAGATGTGTCAGAATAAGGATTTTATAAGTTATGTAAATGTCTCATCGCTATGGTGTACACCTGAAACCAATATAATGTTGTATGTCAAATGTAATTAAAAAATAAAAATAAATGAGAAAAAAAGAGATTCGAGTTCCCTGGTGGTGTAGTGGCTAAGGCTTCAGCGCTGTAAACAGTGTTGCCTGGATTCAATTCCCAGCCAGGGAACTACCCACATTTAAAAAAAAAAAAAAAAATTCACCTAGAGCAGTGGTTCTCAACCTTCCTAGTGCCACGACCCTTTAATACAGTTCCTTATGTATGGTGATCCCCATAAAATTATTTTCGTTGCTACTTCATAACTGTAATTTTGCTACTGGTATGAATCGTAATGTAAATATCTGATAATGTGTTTTCCGATGGTCTTAAGTGAAAGGGTCGTTTGACCCCAAAGGGGTCGCGACCCAAGGTTGAGAACCACTGACCTAGAGGATTATTAGGAATTAACTCTTAATAAATGAGAGAACATAAGGAATAATGAAATAATAGCCAGATTGACATTCACTTTGACAAAAAGAACTTTAGTAAACTTCCTATTCCCCCTCCTACTCTAGTTGTACAAGAATTTTGTTAGAAATAGCAGAGAGAGATGACTGGAGCTAATACCAGGCCCTGCTTCTTAAAATTCTGCCCATGTGGCTCCTCCTCTGAAGTACACTACCTGGTTTAGCCGGGATTTTTATTTATTTATTTTTATTGTTAGACTTATTGGAGTGACTTCTGTTAGCAAGGATTACATAGGTTTCGGGCATACAGTTCTACAGTGCATTGTCAATTTGTTGTATACTAAGTTCACCACCTAATGTGACTTCTCTTTCCATCACCTTATATTTAGCTCTTCCCCTCCCTCCTCTCCCACCCCCTCCCCTTTCTCCCCTCCCTGACCCACTCGTCCCCAAATAAACAGTAAACTATTGATTGTGTCCATGGGTTATTTGTTTGTTTGTTCGTTTTTTTGTTGTTGTTGTTGCTTTCAGTTTTATATTCCACATATGAGTGAAGTCATACAGTTTTTTGTTTTTTCTGTCTTAGCCAGGGATTCTTAACTGCTGTGGTGTCATGACCGCCATTGGTCGTTTGGTGAAGTCTATGAACCCTTTCTCAAAGTAATGTTTTTAAATTAATAATATAAATTCCATAGGATTACAAAGGAAACTCTTAAAATGTTTTTTAAATATTTGATAATGGGGAGTTCCCTGATGGTGTAGTGGCTTAAGGCTTCGGCATTGGCACTGTCAGCGCTGCAGCCTGGGTTCGGTTCCCAGTCAGGGAGCTACCCACATACCAAAAAGCAAAAAAAAAAAAAAAAAAGTAAATAAATTGATAATGTATGTGCTTTTTTATTAGTGCATTAGATAGTAAGTTCTAATGGTGGGTCTGGTGACTACCATTTCAAAGTAGTATAAAGGATATTTTGAGATATCTAATATTGTAATGCAATATGAAAATAAGTGTGATTTCTATTATAAATTAGGAATATTAAATTTCAGTTAAGAGTTTAGTGAAAATAAAGATGTAATTTTTTTTCCTATCCATGTTCACAGTTATCAGACCTTCTGGATCCTGTTGGGTGGGAGATCCCTTCAGTCACATTTAATTTTCTTCAGACCCCAAGTTTCAATTTGGAAAAATAAATAGCTCAAGGGGAACATGGTGGTATGGAAGGAAGTAGCAGGTGTGCAACAGAGAGCACAAGAACTAGAGGACAAATAAGACAGTCAGTATTATGCAGCAAAGTTTTATATTAAATAATCCTAACCAAAGCAAAACCTCTTGGAGGCTTAAAAATCTTTCTCCCAGCTCAGTTTTGAGCAAACTAGATTTCTGATAGTAGAAATGGACTTTTTGCTTGAAAGTCATTCTTCTAGATTCTAGAACATGTTGCAAAATTTTCTAAGCCACCTACATGATACTTCCTTGAAGAATTTATAAACATAGTTTTGAAAAAGTTTATTATAACATTTCCAATTCATTTTAAAATGGTATATACCCTTGCATAAGATTCTGTTCATTTCTTTTTTTTTTTTTTTTTTTTTTTTTTTTTTTTTTTTTTTTTTTTTTTTTTTTTTTTTTTTTTTTTTTTTTTTTTTTTTGTTCTTTTTTTTGTTCATTTCTTTTTACCAAATATCTGGTAATCCCAGACCAGCTACAATGTTTTGTTTAACAAATATCATACCCCTGGTTAACAGATTAGTTCCTCCTCCTCCCACCCCAATCCACTTCCACTCTTTTTCCCTTAGGGCATTGGTTCCCAAACAGTGATATGTATATTCCCGGGGGGTGCATGCTGGGCTGTTCAGCATGTACCCCAAAAAATAATCAGTAATAGCGAAAAAAAAGTAAACTAAAAAAATGCAAAATGTTAGTTACGGAACAATAAATGTTAAGTTTGAATCACCGTTAATGAAGACACTTCAAAATTAGATCACATTAGCAAATGATGATTGGTGAGGGCATGGCTATGAACCCTTCCCCCAAACTGCTCTTCTACCAATCATTATGCACAGTTTCAGAACAATCCATTTGTGACGTTTCTAGAACTTCCCCAAACATATAAATATATCCATATCCAGACTGTTTGATAAGTTTAGTTATTGACTGAGTAAAATTAAATGTATTGTTTTTAATTGTGATTATTTTCAAGTAGTGTTTTTATTTAATGTTTAACATAGTATCAGTTATTATTGTCAGTGATTTTTAAGCCTGTCCGTTATGGATCAGTGGTTGAAATGGTTGAAAACAGGAACACTTACAAAACCAAAACTTGATGTGGATTATAACCTGTTGTCAAGTACTTCTCAACATGTGTCCACAGCTACAAATACACCTCCACTGGGAGATAGTAAAAGGTGCATGACTCAGATACTACACAGAGGAAAAGGAAATA
Organism: Lyroderma lyra; assembly: GCA_004026885.1. Lineage (NCBI taxonomy): Eukaryota > Metazoa > Chordata > Mammalia > Chiroptera > Megadermatidae > Lyroderma > Lyroderma lyra. The sequence goes on along the minus strand of PVJL010004693.1, from coordinate 63,999 downwards.
CTCTGAAGAGTATATTAAATACAGGTTTTCATTTGTAGGGTAAGATGACTGTCCTAACCTTTGTGTATTGTGTGTGGGGAAATGCTATCGAATGGTTGCATGAAACCTCTACTCAATGAGATATGTAGAAACTAAACATCCTATGTATAAAAACAAAAAACACATTATTTTCAGCACTTAGAAAAGAGTCCAACTGTTACTTCATACATGATATCAGGAAAAGAAAGACAATGAGCATGCAGTTGAGGTGTCATACATATTGCTTATCACATAGCTAAATATGGTAAAAACCACACCATAGCTGAAGATTTAATTTCTCCTTATATTAAGAATACCATTTCTTGGGGAGTTCCCTGATGGTGTAGTGGCTTAAGGCTTCAGTGCTGGCGCTGTCAGCGCTGCGGCCAGGGTTCGATTCCCAGCCAGGGAGCTACCCACATACCAAAAAGCAAAAAAAAAAAAGAATACCATTTCTTGTATGTTTGGGGAAGAACATGTCCACAAAATCAATACTATCTCTTTTTCCAACAATACAAGTGTCTCAACGAATTCAGGAAATGTCTACCGATGTTGAAGCTCTAGTAGTAGATAGAATGAGTAAATTTCTCTTCCATCCAGTTCGATGAAAGTATAGATGTTGCTGATTTATCTATTTCATTCACCATTGCGAGATACTTGTAGGAAATGAAATTGAGGAAAAGCTGTTGCTTTGTTACCCATTGACAGAGTGTACCATAGGTGAAGATATTTTTAATGCAATCAATGGTTATTTCATTGAAAAGGACATTAGTTTGTCGAATTGTTGTGGTGTATGCACTGACAGAAGCAAGTCTATGTCAAGTAGTTTTATAGGCCTACGTGGCCAAATTAAACAAGTAGCTCTTCGCGTACCATGGAATCACTGCTGTATTCATAGACAAAGTCTTATATCCAAGCCTCTTCCTAGTGAACTGAAAGATGTTCTTGATGAGGCCGTAAAAGTTGTAAATTTTATTAAGTCACAACCACAAAACTCCAGACTGTTTAAAGCACTGTATGAAGAAATGAACAGCATTCACAACACATTCCTTTTGCATACAGAGGTAAGGTAGCTATCTCGTGGCAAAATACTTACACGGATGTTTGAACTTAGGCATGAAGTCCAGATATTTTTGGAACACCCATTTCACTCTTGCTCCAAAGTTTTAGGACAGTGATTGGCTTCAAAGTCTTGCATATTTATCACATCTTTTTTCTAGAAATAAACTCAATTGGGACTTCAAAACAGCTCATTGACTGTATTCAAAGTAACTAACAAAATAAGTCAATGAATAAAAAACTGGATTTTTGGAAAGCATGTATTAAAAGAGGTCAGCCTGAAGTTTTTGAAGTTTTTGAAAGTCTGCACAACTTCTTATCTGAGAATGCCTTGCACCTATCACAAAACATGAAAGAGAGTCACTTGGAAGGTCATAAAGTGTCCTTTTATAAGTACTTCAGAAAACAACTGGACTGTAGATTCCTTCAATGAAGAGTTCTTCAAAGAAGCTAAACCCTCAATGAAAAAGAGCAGTTAATCGAACTTTCAACCAATTCTTCTTTAAATTCTCATTTTAGGAGTTCCCTGGTGGTGTAGTGGCTTAGGGCTTCATCGCTGGCACTGTCAGCGCTGTGGCCTGGGTTCGATTTCCAGCCAGGGAACTATCCACATACAATCAATCAATAAATAAATAAATAAAGGCTGGTAAAATAAAAAGAAAATAAGCATTAAAAAAAATAATAATAAAAAAATAAATTCTCATTTTAAAAGAAAGCATCTTATTACTTTCTGGGTAGATGTCAGTGAGGAATACGAACAGCTCAGTGAGAAGGCACTCAAATACCTCTTGCCATTTACTGATACTGAACTAGTGGAGAGAGGTTTTTCTTCTTACACCTTCATAAAAAATAAGTACTGCAATAAGCTTAATGTAAGTCCAGATCTAAGACTGTATCTTGCATCTTTTGAGCCTGATTTCAAGAAACTAAAAGCATCAAAGCAAGCTCACCAATCTCACTAACAGTGTTTCAATCAGCTAGTGATCTCCAAAACAATTATTACAGACTTTTCAGATAACACAAATAAATATTAATAATAAATTAAAAGTTAAATATTTGATCATTATCAATATTTAACTGTGATGAATATTGTAAAATTAAATCTGTGGTTTGTACTTTTAATGTAGTAATTTTTCTTTCCTAACTTATTACCTCATTTCCACTATTTATATTGAGAGGCACTGAACTAAAGTACTTTAAAATGGTCTTTTTAAAAACAAGGTATATAATTTATAGACATGGGTTTAAAAGGAGTACACAAGTGGGAAAAGGTTGGGAACCACTCAGTGAAAAATCTGGATGGAACAAGTTGATGCCTAGGGTTAACCAATAGTGGAGAACACTGAAGTTCTTGGCCAGATTTCCCCACAATTTATTCAGCTTTGGTACCAGATCCAAGGCATTCTTTTTTTTTTTTTTTTTTTTTTTTTTTTTTTTTTTTTTTTTTTTTTTTTTTTTTTTCTTTTTACTGTTTTACTTCTTGGTACTTTATACTTTTAATTGAAAATTCCCTTTTCCCTTCAGGGCTGTAGGCCTAGCCTAGAAAGATTTTAGATCTTAAGCTGGCTTTAGTCGTGATAGGGCTTAGAGCAAATTTGGGGAAAGCTACTTTTATTTCAGGTAAAATAAAGGAGTTGAAACAGTTCAGTGTTGCTTCCTTGTCTGGATAGGAGCTGAGATGGGGCCCGCTCCTGTCTATTTAGTTTGCAATCAAGAAGAACTGTGTAAAAGAGGGCTAAAGGTAGTTGTTCTATGGGAAATGTGTGTCTAATGAGGAAAGTAAAAAGAAGGGTCTAACCAATCATTTTTTTAGAGAAAAACAGAGCCATGTTTCAGAGCCTGACTGGTGAAGGAACTGTGAAAAACTGCAGCATCCAAGCTGTTGCTGTGTTTCAGGCATGTTTTAATGAAGGAACATGGGTAGCCAGCCTCAGAGGGAATCTGAGGGTATCATTCTTTTGAATTACTGCTGTTCATCTGTTCCCTTCACCTCCCCCTCTAGAGAAGGGGTTGGGGCATACATGATTGTCCAGTAACCCTGTCTGTCTTAGTCATAAATTGAGGCACACCTAGCTTCACCTTTTCATTGTCCTTTTACCCAAACCCCGAAATAAATAAAATCTCTATACAATATCCTTTTCTCTTTCCATCTCCTGCCTGCAGGCTTCTCCCTACCCTCACAAAAAAAAACTTTTGCTTGCATTTTTATTCTACCATTCTATAGCCGGCAGCATTGCACTGGCCCCTTTATGGCTGATGGAGCTCAGGCGGGCTGCCCGAGACAGCATTTGGCCAATGGGGCTGGTGTGTGCCATTACTGCTGGCCATTGGGCCTCTGTCCTCCACAGCTCCATCCTGACTCATTAAAACCCAGAGCCAAATAGCTGGGCAGGCGCCTGCTGCAGCACTGTGGGGGCCAGGAAGTTAAATCGTTCTCCTAATCCTGCATAATTTATCTCCCTGTTAGCCCCTTCATAAATAGTCCAATTTAGCCCCACCATGGAGAACTTCATTCTGAATTTCCTATTTTTGTGATGACCAACAAGGGCCCAGCCTTTCCCTTCTTCTCTCTTTATTATTATTATTATAAATTATTTTCCCCTTGTTTGCTACGAGTTTGTCTTAATGTTTTTTTTCATTTGGAGCCTCCTGCCTGGACCCCACTTCACCAGCAATCTGTCCATTTCTCTCATTTGGACCTAATATTACAGAGCAGTTGGTGCTACAGTCTTCCTCCTCTTCTCTCCTCCCAGCTTTTTAGTGCCTCTTTTTCTCCTTCCCCATTTTATCTTTTTAAATCCATCACCACGCCTTTTCCATCACTTCCAATTTTTTCTCCTTTGCTTTCCCTGTCCATTCCCTCTTTCCAGAAACCAGTCCTATTGCAGGATGTTTGGTAGGACATTTTAAAAGGGCACTGAATTGCTTTTTTTTTTTTTTTTCACATCTCCGTTTCTGTTTTGTTTCAGAGATTTACAAATGAGGACCACCTGGCAGTTCATAAACACAAGCATGAGATGACATTGAAATTTGGCCCAGCCCGAACTGACTCAGTCATCATTGCAGGTATTGCTGCCCCAGAAGCCACGTGCCTTGATTTCACCAGGCAGTTAAGATTAATATCAGGGAACAGATGTACCGGGAGCTATACTCCCCTTCTCCCATTAAGAGCCCTTATGTGAGCTGCATTTAATCAGGAAAAAGGAATACTAAAAGCTCCCAAGTTTCTATTGTGCCCTCCATTCTCTGTTTTTTTTTTTGTTTTGTTTTGTTTTGTTTTGGTAGTTCCCTGGCTGGGAAACGAACCCAGGCCATGGCGTTAAGAGCGCTGAAGCCTAGCCACTACACCACCAGGGAACCCCTATTCTCTGTTTTTAATACAAGATTGGGTTCTGCAGTTTTTGAGGATAGGTATGTTGAAGTTTTGTCTTAGCTTTTTTCAGTTTATTCCCTCTTTGCCTTCTTTTTATTAAGACTTGGAAAGATTTACAGCCAAAATATGCCTTTGACATTTCTTCCTACTCACAGTGAAGGGGCGAACAAAAGAAAGCAAGGAAGCTGACCTAGTCTGGCTGCTTCTCTTCCACCAGGTGTCAGTTTTCCCCCAGCAGGCAGATTGTCAGTTCGTAAATTCAGCTTTCCCTGTGAACCCAGACACCACTGAGGGCACGTTTCCAAAGCTCAAACAAGACATTTAGTCAATGGGACTTTTCTAAGCCAATTTGGGTGACCTGGGACCTCTCACTGGTTGTTTTAGATACTGTCTTGCTTACATATGCCATCTCAAGGGACCATTCTCCACACCCTGTTTCAAAGTGTGTAGCAGTTCTTTTGTGCCATTTTTAGCTAGACAGACATACAAACCAAAGTGAGTTTTTATTTTGATAACCATGAGGGGTTCTGAGTTAGCCTGAGTCAACAAGCCTACCTCAATAATTAACCAATAAGGAATTTAGTTGGTGGTTATTATATCAATTAGTAGCTCAGGTAAGGCACAATTTCTTTAAATACTCCTGGCCAAAATGCTATTTGAGATGTAGAAGAGAGAGAGAACCTTCTTTCCATACATGAAGAAAGGGACTTGCCCTTACAGATCTAATCCTTATTAATCAAGCAAATATTTATTGACTATCTACTGTGCACACCAGGTACTTTGCTAGGAGTTATAGATTGTAATCCTAGGAAAAGACATTCATGCGAACACTGTCATGAATAATTTGTAAGAAAGCCTAGAGAAAGTGTTAGGGAAGAGTGGATAGGGTATAAATGTACATGTAGGTAACACATACTTATATTTATTAAGTCGGCATATACGAGAGCTATCCAGAAAATATCCAGCCATGTAATATGAAAAATAGAGGCATTTATGACTGATTTTTTTTCCATACAGCCCTCATATACATGAAAAAAATAGTATTTGCAGGCAAGTACAAGTGAATAATACAAACAATAAAAATACTAAGAGAATTAATTTTAAATGAAATTAATCAGAGACAGTTCATAAAGAGATAAATTTAAGGCAAGGTTGTCAAGTTATTACAAATGAGTGGACTCCCATGCCGAGTCTCCCTACTCACAGTCAAGGGGTGAACAAAAGAAAGCAAGGAAGCCGACCTAGTCTGGCTCTAGGAGTGATGAGAGAGACTGATACAGGACCAGTCTCAAGGAAAGAAAGTGTTTTCCTGTTACTCTTTGCATGCTGCTCTGGAGTTCTCATCCCATTGCACATGACTTTAGCCATCCTATCTAGGTGGGTAGTTTTCATAGCTATAAAGTAAGACCTCGTGTCACACATGTATTCCAGCACTTAATTGAACACTTAACTTGGCCTTCTTTCTGTCATTCAGATCTTCGTGTAGATGACCGAATTTATTTTTTTGTCTCCTAAACCAACTGCTTGTCAGTGATAACAGTATTCTCAAAATCTTGAGTTGTTTTATTCTTTCTTCAAATTCTCTCTGCTCTGTTCTATCCTTCTCTTCCTGCCACCATTCTCATTATGCTTGGATTCTTCCATAGTCTCCCAGTTGGCCTTCTTGACTAGTATGTCATTATAATCCATCTTGCATTCTATTGAAAAGCCAGTCTTCCTTAAATTCTTCTCCTCTGTTAAAAATCTACCATTATCTTCCGATTTTCTCTTATTTGAAGACTATTTATAGTCTTGGATTTTTAGGCTTTTTAGAGCCTAGCTCCATGGTATCTACCCAACTTAATGTACAACTTATATACCTAACACAATTGTCTTTTGTCCTAGACATACCTTTTTTTTAATTGTTAAATGTATTGGGGTGACATTGGTTAGTAAAAATTATATAGATTCCAGGTGTATAATTCTATAGTACATCATCTACGTGTTGTGTTATGAGTTCATCACCCAGAGTCAGTTCTCATTCCATCACCATATATTTGAGACCCTGTCCCTTCCCACCCAGCTCCCTCTCCCCATACCCTAGGATAACCACTAACCACTAAACTATTGATTGGGTCCATGAGGTTTTGTTTCTTTATTGCTTTCAGCTTTGTGTCCCATATATGAGTGAAATCATACGGTTCTTGGTTTTTTTCTGTCTGACTTATTTTGCTTTGCATGATGTCTCAGGGTCCATCTATGTTGTCATAAATGCCCCGATTTCATTTTTTCTTATGGCTTAGTAATATTCCATTGTGTATATTATACCACAGTTTCTTTATCCAGTCATCTGTCAAAGAACAACTTTGGCTGTTTCCATGACTTGGCCACTATGAATAGTGCTGCAGTGAACATTGGGGTACATGTATCTTTGCGGACTAAAGTTTTCAAATTCTGGATCTAAATACCCAGAATTGGAATTGCTGGGTCATATGGTAACTCTGTTCTTTGTTTTTTGAGGAAACTTCATACTATCCTCTGTAGTGGTAGTACCAGTTTGCATTCCCACCGCAATGTATGAGGGTTCCTTTTTCTCCACACCCTCTCCAACACTTGTTCCTTGTCTATTGATAGTAGCCATTCTGACAGGCATAGGAGTCCACCCATTCTAACAGGTTGTACTTTTGATTTGCATTTCCCTGATAGCTAGTGAAGTTGAGCATTTTTTCATATATTTGTTGGCCATTTTTACTAGACATACCTTTTTGTCCTCGTCTATACATGCTGCCCTTACCCTTCCTCTCTCTATGTCTTCACCTCTCTTGCTTCTCTTATCTTCCAAATCTTCTCTTCTTTCTATTATCTAATGCTATTCTCTAAGGCTCAGCTCAAGTCCCACTTCTTGAAAACTCCTAAGTACTCTGTCATTAATTTATCTTTATTTAATTTCTACAACATTATTATTTCCTGCACATGACATCTATTTTTTGTATACTATCATGGCACCTATTTTTTGTATACTATGTGCTTTCTGTGTATATTTGTATATTGCCTCAACTAGAAAACATTCTCTTATTTTCTAAGGCAGGGGTCCCCAACCCTTGGGCCATGAACTAGTATGAGTCCATGGCCTGTTAGGAACCAGGCTGCAACAGCAGGAGGTAAGTGGCAGGCAAGCACCGGAAGCTTCATTTGTATTTACAGCCGCTCCCCATCACTCACATTACTGCCTGAGCTCTGCTTCCTGTCACCTCAGAGGCAGCATAAGATTCTCATAGGAGTGCAAATCCTATTGTGAACTACTTTTGCGAGGGATCCAGGTTGCACGCTCCTTATGGGAATCTAATGCCTGATGATCTGAGGTGAAGCTGAGACTATGATGCTAGCTCTAGGAGTGGCTAAAAATACACATTAACATTAGCAAAGACGTTTGACTGCACAGAGACCACAATAAACCAGTTGCTTGTCGACTCACATGAGAAACCTATAATGAGTGGTAAGTGACAGTTTAAGTTGCATCTGGCACTTGAATCATCCCCAAACCATACCCCCATACCCCACCCCGGTCCTTGGAAAAATTGTCTTCCTTGAAACCCGTCCCTGGTGCCAAAAAGATTGGGGACTGCTGCTCTAAGGCAAGAACCATGTCTTATATTTGGGCAGAATTCCTATACTTCTGTTTCTCTCCTCCTCCAAATTTATACACCAGTGTATGCATGTAGCCCCAAAACACATATAAAGTATTGTATAAACACTTGTTGATTGCTTAGGAATCATCAGAGTAAGCTAAGGTTTTCTTAAACATTTTCAGGCTGTTTGGCTGTTTTTTCAGGAATGAGAGAAGTTTATATAAGCCTCAGATCAGAGATCCACAGGACCTCTTCTGCCATAGCCATGCCCTTAGCTGCCCCATCCTGTTTCACTTGAGTTGTAATATTTTGTGTGCTCTTACTAAAGTTCTCTCTAAGCATAAAGTATATTACTTCCACTCACCCAGGCGTGGAGGGAAAGTGGCTTTATCGTTGGCCAACCAAAGCTGCCAGAGAAGCTTTTAAAACTATTTTAGGAGGTAGTGGTAACTTTCCAAACACTCTGATTCAGAAGAGGTTTTGTTTAAATTTAAAAAGAAATTATGTTTTTTCCATGGAAAATCCCACTGGACTATTCCCAATTGATCGTGCTAGACGGAGCAATTCTAACCTTAGATCTCACTCCTTAAAATATTCTTTAAACTTTGTTCTGTTTCTGTCATTTTCTAGTGGTTTGGGGTATGAGATGAGTCTGTGAGGTGACTACTGTGTCAAGGAAAAGCATCATAATAGAATTCGGATCAGGGAACAAGATTCAACTGACCCAAGAGAAAAACTAGAAAAGGAGAATGAGGAGAGAGAAGTTCGAATCTAAAATTGAAGTTGCTTGAAAAGTTCCCATGGCTTACTGGAGAGCCTTCCTCTTTCCAGTGGAAGAGGCACTGTGTTGAGGAAAGATTTGTGCAGTCCCTGAGAGGATATTTTGGATGGGAAATCTAAATCCAAATATCCTGGTTTCCGGAATTCACTCTGGACGCAGGTCTCTTTGAAATGAGCTCTATTGTTTGCAGTTTCCTTTTCTAGTTCATGATCTTGTTGTCCTGTTCCCCAACCCCTAGGTTTGCCTGAAATGCCTTTAGAAGGTAACAGACCCTTCCTTGCCTCAGTGATCACAGAAAGACAAGGCACCATTTCTAATTTGTAGCTTTAGCAAGCAAACTCAACCATCTGATCCTCAGTTTCTTCTCATCAGATTTTAGCATCCATCTACTTTTACCTGCTGTCTTCAGACCTAGCAGGGAGTAAGTTTAAAGAGAAAATGTCTCTTGACTGTATTTGATTTCCAGATCTGGAGGTTTCACAAACTCCACCTAGGTGGGTGGTTTCATTTTGTTTTGAGGATGAGGGAGGTGAAACTAGCCTTTGGGAGAAAGGTAGTTATAGGGATAGTCAGTCACGCAACAAAACATTGTTCTGTCTTCCCTCTGCTGGCCTTCAGGCAACACAGCACAGACACCCTCTGGTGGCCTAGCACCAGCCTTTACCTGCTAGAGCTCCATAAAAGTAAATTTGTCCTAACAGAGACTCTCCAAATAGAAGATTAAAAATATGTTCTCTATATATGCTCAAGTTTTAATTTCAGGTCAAAACTAAACTAGAATTTCCTTTTCTTTTTTTGTCTACAGATCAAACTCCTACTCCAACTAGATTCCTAAAGAACTGTGAGGAAGTGGGGCTCTTCAATGAATTAGCGAGCTCCTTTGAACATGAATTCAAGAAAGCTGCAGATGAGGATGAAAAAAAGGTAAGAAGTTGGAATTTTGCTGAAAAACTGGTCGTGTTCAGATCTATGCTATTCTCATTGTGTCCTGGGACAATTTGCTTAATTGGTTATAAAGCATAAAACTATGGACTTGGTTCTGTAGAACCAGATAGTACCCACTAATCCTAATCATCCAGCCAGGTCTTCAGCGAGTCCAGATGGTAAATCATCACAAGTCTGTCTTCACCAAAGATCAGTCTTCTTACATGTCCAATAGAACATTAGTTCAGTAATCTATTTGTTTTCATTATTTTTTATAAATATTTTGAAGATGTTAAAAGATTATAAATTAATCATATTATGTTAAAAAAAATGTTTTTTGCCAAATACAACTCTTTTCTGATCTAACTGCTCACCTGTACTGTTTTTATTCAGTCAGTCAAGAAACATTTATTGAATTTCGATTCTTCTTTGTTTCAGTGTATGTGGCTCTTACCTTCAAGTAGCTTTCTAGTAATATTCAAGGCATTAAACTTAAAAAAGGATGTTCTTAGTGCCTTCCAAAGGAGATCAACCAGGATGGTGAAAGAACTAGAAATTATGTCTCTCTGAGAACATTTAGAGAAATTGAGGAAGTTTTACTTGGAAAAGAGAAGATTTAATATGAACCGAAATTGAGTCTTCAAATATTTGAACAGTTTTTATCTAAAAGAAGGGTTAAATTTATTCTTTATGGCCCAAAGGTATAAGTAAGACCAACAAGTGGAGTTGTCATAAAGTGTGTTCAATTATAGTAGACCACTAAGTATAGATATTGTAGAGAGCATTAAAATGTTGGAATCACTTCTAATCCTGAGGTGCTATGATTCTGATTTTAGCCTTTATATTCCAGATCCCTAAAGAATCCTTTAGTTTGGAAGACCAGAGAAAATAGTTCAAGAAGCAGAATCAAAGAAAAATAGTTCCTATGGTATAATTGGTTTTGGAAAGAAAGACTGGAAAGGTCAAAGTTTACTTTGTAACTAGAATTCTAGGTTATTAGTCACTTTAAAATCAGGTGTGTGTTCCATTATAATTCAGAAAAATTGTAGTATATCTATCTCAAAACATACATGAACACATTTACTTCCCATAATTACATGGTGCAGTGAGGCATGTAATTCTATCAGAATATTAAAAACACAAGATATAAGAAAAAAACATATCCACAGGAGTTCTTTTCTTGAAATAGGATATAGCAGGTAAATCAGGAGTTGTGATAGATGGCAGAGTAGATAAACACTGTGCCTGCTTCCTTCAGTGAACACATTAAAATTACAACTAAATAATAGAAAAATCAACCTGGAGAACCATCTGAAGACTAACTGAACAGAACTTTTATAACTAAGGATATAAAGAAAAAGACACATCAAGACTGGTAGGAGGGCTGGGGACATAGAATAAGCTGGCCCCAAACCTCTGTGTGGCAATTAAAAATCAGAAAGGATATCTCACCCATGGAAGTTCCCCCCAGAAGAGTGAGGGACACAACATTTGGATGTGAAAAACAGTGGGGATTCTGACTATCCAAGTGGGACAGAAGGCTGTGGGAAACCCAGTTGTCCTCTTAAAGGCCCAGCAGACAGACTCACTCACACACGGTGACTCAGGGCATTGGAGGCATACAGCAGGTAGACTGAGGTGTGTGACTTTGAGGCAAGGATTGGAGGACAGTTGCCATTTTCCTGTGTGGGGTCCTCCCATACACCCAGCAGGAGGGCTCCATCTTTCCTGTGTTGAGCCCTTCCCCAAAGCCCATAGCCAAATCTGAATCTGAATTGCTCTTCATGGTGGGACCCTGCCCCACCCAGCTCTCCCAATGCCAAAGGTACTTTCTCAGCAATTAGCCAACCCTGCCTGCATTGTACTCTTTCTTGCAAAACTACTGGAGTCCACAGGCTCCAGGCAGATGACAACTGGCATCAGTGTGCTCTGAGACTTTTGCTAAGTAGCTTCAGGCTCAGCACTGGCACCAAACCAGAATCCACATTAACCTGATAACCACAACTCTTCCCACTCTAGTGACTCCCTGAGAACCTGCCTCACCCAATTTATGTACCACACGAGGCTTTAATCAGTGGCTAAACTTTAAGGGAGCCAGCATGTAGCAGCAGGCCTCGTGGTGCCCTGGCTTTTTGCAGAGCTACCCTAGACCTGGTACTGGTGGCAGACATCCTTGGTTTACAGTGTCGCCTCTCCCACATGCTTTCAGGTTTAGCACGGGGAGCAAACAACTGCGGATTGCTTTGTAGCTACTGCCAGGTAGTCCCCAGCCAGTCACAGGCAGTGGGTGACCTGGGCCTGCACTGGAGCCTCTCCCAAAGGGCCCCAGAACCAACATACTTGGAGGTTAGCTTCAGACCACAGCAGAGCACTGCCCAATTAGTGCCATAAAAGGCACACTCAAAGGACAGTCTCAAAGGCATCAGAGCCCTCTGGATTGAATCCCCACTCAGTGGGCTAAGCCCCTAGCACAACAGCCCATAAAATATGGACATGGCCAAACCCCACAGCCAGTCAACCACTCACTGACATGCCAATAGCTATCAAGGCTCAACTATAACAGGAAGGTACACACAGCCCACACAAGGAGCACTACTAGAACATGCAGAGCAGGTGACCAAGGAGACTATGCCAGGGTCCCACAGGGCACCTACTACATAAGGCCACCCAGCCAAGACGGGAGACATAGCATATCTACCTAATACATAGAAATAAACACAGAGAGGCAGCCAAAATGAGAAAACAAATAAATACATCCCAAATAAAAGAACATGAGAAAACTCCAGAGAAAGAACTAAATGAAATGGTGGCAAGCCACCTACCAGATACAGAGTTCAAAACAATGGTTATAAGGATACTCAAGGAACTTACTGAGAACTTCAACAAAGAGAAAGCAAGCATAAAAAAGGATATAGAAACCATAGAAAAGAACCAGTCAGAATTGAAGAACACAATAACTGAAATGAAGAGTACACTAAAAGGAATGGCCAACAGACTAGATGAAGCAGAGGATCAAATCAATGATTTGGAACACAGCGTAGCAGAAAACAGTGTAACCGCAAAAAGAAAAAATAATTCAAACAAATGAGGGACAATATCAAGTGTAACAACATTAATATCATAGGTGTTCCAGAAGGAGAAAAGAGAGAGCAAGGGATTGAGAACTTACATGAACAAATAATGACTGAAAACTTTCCTCACCTGGCAAAGGGAAGTAGACCTACAAGTCTAGAAAGCACAGAGAGTCCCAAACAAGATGAACCCAGACAGGCCCATAATTAAAATGGCAAAGCTTAAAGACAAAGAAAGAATTCTAAAAGCAGCAAGAGAAAGTCAACTTTAATTTAGAAGAGATCTCTCATAAGATTGTCAGCTGATTTCTCAACAGAAACTGCACGCCAGAAAGGATTGGCATGAAATACTCAATGTGATGAAAAGCAAGGACCTATAACCAATGGTATTCTACCCAGCAGTGTTATCATTTAAAATCAAAGGATAGCTATAGAGCTTCCCAGACAAGAAAAAGCTAAAGGAGTTCTTCACCACCAAACCAGTATTAAAGGAAATGTTAAGCGGGGGTTCCCTGGTGGTGTAGTGGCTAGGCTTCGGCACTCTCAAGGCTACAGCCTGGGTTTGATTCCCATACAGGGAACTACCTCCCCCTCCCCCCCCAAAAAAAAAAACTGTTAGAGGGACTTCTTTAATGTGGAAAAAAGATAAAAATTTTGAATATAATAAAGTAGCAGTAGCTATATATCTGTCAACAATTACTTCAAATGTAAATGGATTAAATGCGTCAGTCAAAGACATAGGAGGGCTGAATGGTAAGAAAACAAAAACCTTATATGTGCTGCCTACGAGAGACTCACTTCTCATTGATAGACACAGATGGAAAGTAAAGGGATGGGAAAAGATATTTCATGAAAATGAAAATAAACAAACAAAAAGCTGGGGTAGCAATACTTACACCAGATAAAATAGACTTTAAAACAAAAGACCCAGTAATTCCATTTCTATTTATCTGAAGAAACCCAAAACACTACTTTGAGGAGACGTGTGCATCCATATGTTCATTGCAGCATTGTTTGCGATGGCCAAGATGTGGAGGCAACTTGGGTGTGTGTTGATGGAAGAATGGATAAAGAGGAGGAGGTACACATATACAATGACATACTGTTCGGCCGTTTAAGGGAATGGGTTTGCCATCTGCAGCAGCATTGATGGACCTGGATGGTATTTTGCTGAATGAAGTGTCAGACAGAGAAAGGCAGATGCAATGTGATTTTCTTATATGTGGAATCTAAAGAACAAAATAAACAAGCAACACAAACAAACTCAGAGATAGAGAAAACATTTTGATAGTTGCCAGATGGGAGGGAGTTGGGGGGTGGCAGGGTATAAAAAGTGAAAGGATTAAGAAGTACAAATAGGTAGTTACAAAATAGTCATGGGGATATAAAATAAAGCATAGGGAATACAATCAGTGATATGGTAATAACTATGTTTAGTGGCAGGTGAGTACTAGACTAGTCAGGGCGATCATTTCTTAAATTATATAAATGTCTAACTACTGTACTATATACCTAAAATTAATATAAAATTACATTGTCAACTGTTAATTGAAAAAAAATGTTTAAAGGAGAGTTGTGCATGATTGTTTCCATTCATCTTAAGTTATAAGAATGCAAGGTAAAGTGTCCTTATCACTAGAGGTCTTTCCAGATTCCAAAAGTTTCTATGAGCTTCTTTTCCTCCATCAAAGTAAAAAAAACGGGACAACTTAGTGGTATATATTTGTAGTTCTTTCAAAAGGCAGAACTAACCACAGTCTTCTCATCATTCTTTTGCTTTGGAGACCCAGGTCTCTTATCTCTCAATTGCTTCAAACGATATGGTATAATTTTATTTTATAGCTTTCCTACTTCATTCCTCCTGTCATTTCTCCCTCCCCCAAAACAAATCAAATTGTTTTCACTGGGATGTTAGGGATTTTAAACCAAATTCATTATAGGTAAATTTAAGAAAATTAGCCTCCCTTTAAAAGCTTCAGGTCTTTTCCACTGCCGTTTTAGTTCAATTGACACTTCTGGGAGGCCATTCATATTAATAGTTGGTTGGGCCTTTTACTCATTGGGTATCTCTTGATATTTCTTCTTGCTGACACAGGGGTGGTCTTCACCTCTCCTTGATAGGAACCACAGACTCAGGAAAGCTTGTCTCCAGGAGTGTTATATGAGGTCGGACAGTTAGTTTTGTGAACTCATCCTAGAAAAAGTGCTGCATACCTCATTGCTGAAAATCATGATGGTCTCCTTCAAAGTACTCCCCTTGGGAAGCCATGCACCCACACCAGCGCCTAGTCCACCCTTCAAAACAATTTTGGAACTCTTCTTCTAGAATGGCCACCAGAACTGTCATCGTACCTTGGCAAGGTTATGACACCTTACCAAGTTGTTTGTACAGTGCTGCAAACATAAGCACACAGTGGCAAGTTCAGGAACTTAACTGTCAGAATTTGGGTACAATGTCAACTCTGGTGGCCATTCCAAAAGAAGACTTCCAAAATTGTTTTGAAGGGTGCAGTAGGCGCTGGCATTGGTCCATAGTTTCCCAAGGGGAGTACTTCAAAGGTGACCATTGTGATAATCAGCAATGAGGTATGTAGCACTTTTTCTAGGAGGAGTTCACAAAATTAATTGTCCGACCTAGTATGAATCCAAAACTTTCATGAACCACAGCTTTTATAGGAGATGCCCTGAGGGGATTTTCAATTTGTGGTTGTATCTACTGAGAGATCTCTCCTTTCTATCACCCTCTGATCCCAGAATTAGCTCAATGAGCCTGACATCTTAGCAATACAGAAAATATGAGGGCAGAAATGAAGCTGTCTTTGATCACCCCCATAAGATTGGAAAAAAAGAACTGTTATCACTTTCTCCAATGTGGTAGACACCAGATTATCTTTAGTTTGCTCAACTACCAAGCAAGTTTTTAGGGATTAAAGTAGCAAGGGAAAAGTTAGAAACAAACTCCTCTTTCACTGAGGTTAGGATATGGAAAGAATAGAACAAAGGTTCCTCTTTGTCAGGAAACCGAACTGCAATGCCAGCTCTCTTGTAATGGTGCAGTGTCAGGGCCCTTGTCTCAGATGGTTTATTGTTCCCTGCAAAGCCATTTGTGGCTCCACAGTTCTGTGAGGTGATTGCACCGCTGCTAGAAAAGTCCTCTCTTTTCTTCCTGGTTTTCTCCAGTCCTGCTCCTAGAACCAAGTTCTAATTTCTTTCACTGACAAAGTGATTAGCCTTTCCTTTCTTTGTTACCCCAAAACTTTATCTTCCTAACTTCTAGCCTGTAGCACCAGATTTTGGGATGAGATCACCATCAACCATGGGGAGTTCCCTGGAAAAGATCTTCCTTATCTTGTTTGCAGTACTTTAATAGCTGGTTTGTGTTTATCTGCTATTGGTAATTGGGTAATCTAGTCATTGGTTGGCAGAAAAGATTTTGGCCACAGCTCTTCAGTGGCCAGAAGAGCTGGTTGGGAAAAGGCAGGCATTGGATTCAGTAATCATTTTACTTCCCTGAAAAAGAATAATGTGATATTTGCATGGATTTAAATGGCATCTTTGTCCCCTTCTTTCAGGGTCTCTATAAGTATTAAAGTATCTTTTCTTTTTGAGAATCTTTGTAAGTATTCACCCATGGTGAAGCAGGTATTATATATTATCTCCATGTTATAGTTAGAAAAACAGAAATCCTGAGAATTTAAAATGATTTGGACAGAGTTGAACCTAAAACCTAGGCTCCACATTTCTTTGACTTGCCATTCAGTGCTTTGACCAAGGGCTAAACTTCTATTTTTTTTTTTTTTTTTTTTTTTTTTTTTTTTTTTTTTTTTTTTTTTTTTTTTTTTTTTTTTTTTTTTTTTTTTTTTTTTTTTTTTTTTTTTTTTTTTTTTTTTTTTTTTTTTTTTTTTTTTTTTTTGTATGTGGGTAGTTCCCTGGCTGGGAATCGAACCCAGGCTGCAGCATTGACAGCGCCAGCGCCAAAGCCTTAAGCCGCTACACTACCAGGGAACTCCCTAAACTTCTTAGAAGTACATTCCCTCCTCTTTTAACTAGAAAGATACAGATTCATCCTCAAGGGAATCATGGGGTTAAATTCTGCTCATTTCTCTCTTTTAACAGGCGGCTACTGGACCCCTTGACATGTCTCTGCCTTCTACACCAGACATCAAAATCAAGGAAGAGGAACCAGTGGAGGTGGACTCATCCCCACCTGACAGCCCTGCCTCCAGCCCCTGCTCCCCACCACTCAAGGACAAGGTAAAATTCTCTACCAAGAGTCATCCTAAATGTTAATTAATAGATTACATTTTGATTTATTAGTTGTATAAATAGTGTGTGATATAGGAGGATTTTTTTTTATATTTAAATAAATATTGGGGAGTTCTCTGGTGGTGTAGTGGCTTAAGGCTTCGGCGCTGGCGCTGTCAGTGCTGCAGCCTGGGTTCGATTCCTGGCCAGGGAACTACCCACATACAAATAAATAAATAAATAAATAAATATTGTTTAGAAGACTTACGTAAATTATACCTATTCTCTAGTCACCCATCAATTCCACTTCTAAGTCTGTATGGATATGAAATTAGTGCATATGTCCACCAAAAGAAGTATGTTAGAATATGTTGTATTAATAATAGTAAAAAAAAACAAAAAAAAACAAACTGGATATAGTTCATCAACAAGAGAATGAATAAATAAATTGTGGTATTTTTCTAAAATGGAATACTACATGGCATTTAAAATAAATGGGGGTTTCCCTGGTGTAGTGGCTAAGGCTTCAACGCTCTCAACGTTGTGGCCTGGGTTCGAGTTCCAGCCAGGGAACTGCCCCCCAAAAGAAAACAACAACAACAAAAAACAAAACAAAAAAAAACAAACTAATAATGATACAGAGCCATGTGGATGTATCTCACAAATGTTATATTGAACAACAACAACAAAATGCAGACACAAAAATACATATTGTATGATTCCATTTACTTCAGGTTTAAGAAGAGGCAAAATTGATGATGATAGAATAATGTTTACCTCTTGTGAGAAAAGGTATGGATTGGGAAGGGATATAGGAGAACCTTCTAGGGTGCTGGAAGTGGTCTCTGTCTTGATTTACAAGTGTAAAAAGTCATTTATTTATATCCTTTAATGCACTTTATATAAGTTGTATTTCAATTAATAAATAAATTACATAATTTATAAACTAGACATTAAACAATTAAAAAAAAAAGTTTTCCCAAAGAAAAGTCTTCTGGTGACTTAAAGGGAATATCTACTAGGATTCTGAATATTATTTTTTTAAAGGAAACATTTTATGAAGTAGTATTTTTTCTAAATTTATTGAAATATAGCACATGTACAGAAAAGTACATGACTTGTAAATATACAGCTCACTGAGTTTTCACAAAGTTTATAGCCTTGTGTAACCAGCACTCACATACTATCAGAACCTCAGGAGCCCCCTCATGCCTCCTTCCAATCTCTACTGCTCTACCAGCAGCTGTGAATTTTAATAGTCACTTTGGATAGAGCATCTATACCTCATTTTACCTCCCTCCAAATTTTGCTTCCCCAAACTATCCCTTTCATAAACATTACAACCTTCCCCCCCTCTTTCTCCTCTTCATTAGCAACCAGGTCCTAGACGCTATCTGGAGATGTTTTCAGGGCCCATATGGCCATGGGCAATCTAAGATCCTAACAAGTTAACAGTGGAAAGTAGGGGGTTCCCTAGTGGTATAGTGGCTAGGCTTGGGCGCTCTCAACGCTGCAGCCTGGGTTCAATTCCCAGCCAGGGAACCACTCCCAAAAAAAACCCCACAGTGGAAAGCAGTTTATTTTCTATGATATAATTATTATTTAAACTTCCATAGCCCCCCTTTTTTTTTTTAGAGGTGAAACAAAGAGATAGTTTATTGAAGAGAAAGTACATTCCAAAGAGGTAGGAGCGGGCTTGAGCAAGGACAGTGGCTCAGGAGCTATAGCCCTTTTTTAAAGGGATCTATCTGTAGGAGATACTGAGTTGCCTTATCACCAGTCTTACACCAGTGTTTTCCCATTAGAGATTGGGACACTCAGACCTCAAGTTTAGAATGACAGTATCTAAGTTGTGAAAAATTATAACAATCCTTAGAATTCATATACTACATTACTTCTACAAAGATTTCAAGTGAGTATTTTTTTAATATTTTATTTTTTTGGTGGTTCCCTGGCTGGGAATTGAACCCAGGCTGTGGCATTGAGAGCGCTGAAGCCTAGCCACTACACCACCACGGAACCCTCAAGTGATTTTTCAATTGTCATCTCATTCATATAGCCATTATCCCCAAAAGGGATACAGCAAAAAATCTTAACTCAGCATTCTTAATGAATGGGTGGATGAGGTATGGTCCATGACCATGAAGCAACATGAGTCAAGTAGTGCTCTTTCCAATAAATTTGTACTAAATCAGACATGTCCAACCTGTGACTCAGAACAGCTTTGAGTGCAGCCCAACACAAATTCTTAAAACATTATGAGATTTTTTTTTGCAACATTTTTTTTTAGCTCATTAGCTATCATTAGTGTTAGTGTATTTTATGTGTGGCCCAAGATATTTCTTCCAGTGTGGCCTAGGGAAGCCAAAAGGTTGCACACTGCTGTACTGGATTTTTTTCAGCTGTGTATTTCCCTATAAGGAGCCCCTTAAAAAACATTTTGTGATTTCTTGGTCTCTTTTTCCCAGGAGGTTGCCCCAAAGCCTGTTGTGATCTCTACCCCGACACCTACCATCGTACGTCCTGGCTCCCTGCCTCTCCATTTGGGCTATGATCCACTTCACCCAACCCTTCCCTCCCCAACCTCTGTCATCACACAGGCTCCACCATCCAACAGGCAACTGGGGTAAGTATAGAGAACAGGGAAAAATAGTGAAGCCTGAATCTTTTTCTACTTTGTAAATTGTTTGAGAAAACAGGGACTGTTTTTGACTATTCAAGCAGAATGAGTCACTGGGATTGTCTCTGAAAATAAAAATTTCCCCCATAAACAGAATCTCCTTTACCATTGAGTACACAAGCAAGTATTTGTTTGAGGGTAACACTTCCTTAGTTTGGAGATTTAATACTTCTTTGATCTTAAAGAAGAATTCTTCAAACATTAGGAAGTTCATCATAAATGGTGGAGGATACACAGGAAACTATATTTAGTTCTTGACCTCACTCTGTAGAAGTTCATTGGGTGAGAGAATGAAAACCATTAAATCATCTGTTTTGAGTGTTTCCCTCAGTCTCATTTAGGATTCTTGGTCTTTGTTATCCCTAATTCTGCTTGTCTGTTTGTCTTCACTTCTGGCATATCCCCTTCATATTTCCTAATGAGATGACTTGAGATTCTGTCCCCAGGTACCCTTGAATTAAGAAGTTATTGTCAGGATTCAGCCTCTTGAAGCTTATTCTCTAGACCCACTAGGAAAAATACAAAGGGACTTCTTTTTGGGGTAGGGTAGAACAAAATGCAGAGAGGAGCAAGAGAAACTTACTCATATTTGGCTATCATATGACATAATTCAGCTTTGCAAAATGACAACTTTGGTCCAAATGTCCCTTTCCTAAGGCAAGATAGAATTGTACATGGCAGTGGTAGGGATGTTTATTTAATTGTTCAAAACTCTTAATAGGATTAGCTTCCTACCCATTTGAGTTCAGGGGTATTTGCTTAATTGGCAAAATGTAAAGATCTTGCCATTTCTCTCCATTTGTAAGGTAAGGTAAGTAGCATTCCTTGCTTTTTCCACCTTCATGAAGGTGTAAAGATTTTACAATGCTGCCCTTGAACTTCCATAACTAGAGAAGACTGGAAAATCTGCTATATTATAGGAAGATCCATAGGCAAAAGGGTCTGTATTATGAGCATTTCACTTCATGTCTCCTCTAGGTCTCCCACTGGCTCCCTCCCCCTCGTCATGCATCTTGCTAATGGACAGACCATGCCTGTGCTGCCAGGGCCTCCAGTACAGATGCCTTCTGTTATATCGGTGAGCTCTGTAGTTGGGGCAGCCAACTCTACCAACACAATAATCCCTCCCTTCCACCTGAATGCTCATAAACACACATGAGCCCCGGGGAAACATGGGCTCTGGTCTATATTGAGCATGGTAGCCTGCCCAAACACTTCACTAATCCAGCACTATGGAATACTAAACAAAGACTCATCTGGACAATTGGCTCCTGGTCTAGGAATTGATCTTGCCAGCCTGCTGATTGGTTGATTTCACTTGGCACTTAGCACCTCCCAAATTGCCCACCACTTTCCTCAATATACAGCCCCAGCCTTTCCCATAGAAATTGTCATAGCATTGAAAGATTAGATTCCCTACGCTGTGGTGTTCCATAGTGGAAGGTATTTCCTAGGCTATCCCTGCATACCTTATGGGAAGGTTACACAGAACAGGCCCTGACTTGCTAATCTCAAAAGCATTTTATTTTGGGAAGCTGTTGTCCCACCAATAGTATTATGTTCCCTTCTGGTTTTTCTTCCTTCTCTTGATCCAGCTGGCCAGGCCTGTGTCTATGGTGCCCAACATTCCTGGTATCCCTGGCCCACCAGTTAACAGCAGTGGTTCCATTTCTCCCTCTGGCCACCCTATGCCATCAGAAGCCAAGATGGTGAGTACATCCCAGCCTGGGGCAACATTGGCTCTTCTGAAAGAAGTAGTTTTTTCAGCCTAGGTTTTTCACATGAGCCAAGTAAAGGAACCTCCTGGGACTTGCAAAGCTAAAGATACCCTGTTGTGAGGTCTGTAGAAGAGAAGATCCTGGTTCAGGACTCCTGTCACCACCTCTCTTCCACCTTTAGAGACTGGTACATAGACCATGGCAGTGAAGAGGCAGCACAGATTGTTTGGAGTGGAACACTTGCTGTTTCAGTTCCAGGTTGACAGATGGAGGATGTATGAGTGGGCAGGAGAGCTGGCCAAGAGGTGTATAGCTGCATAACCAGCACCTGGCCTCGTTCCAAGAGAGAGCTTTCATCTGGCCTCAATTGCTTCAGCAACCCCCCACCCTCCAACTGTGCCCAGGATGGTAGCCAGGGAACAGAGTAGGCATTTTAAGGATCCAGGTGCACATTCTTTCTCTCTGTCATTTTCTTTTAATTCCTGTTAAGGGAAAATTGGTGTGGAAATTTTAGCTATCTGTAAGGTCAGTAATAAAATCTAAGCTCATTCTTCCCAACCTTGATAAAATCTCTCCCTTGACAAGCTTTTTTCTTTTTTAATCTTTCCCCACAGAGACTAAAAGCCTCTCTTACTCACCAAGTCTCCTCAATCAATGGTGGTTGTGGAATGGTGGTGGGTACTGCCAGCACCATGGTGACAGCCCGTCCTGAGCAGAGTCAGATCCTCATCCAACACCCTGATGCCCCGTCCCCTGCCCAGCCACAGGTCAGTTGGGCAATCCCTTGGAAGAACCAGCTGTGTCACCATTACTCTTTATGTCCTGTGTTTTTCAAGGAGCAGAAAAATTAGAGAAGACGGATTTCACCTTTCTGGGAATCTTGCTGTGCTTTGGTTCTTGCTAACAGTTTGAAAGTAGCAAAATGCACCTTTATTTACCCGCCCTTATATTATACTTACATACAAACAGACTGAATAATGCAGAACTGTCACAATGGAAGTCTCAATTTTTGCTTTGTGTTTTTTATCTATATGTGAATGATGTATCTGCAGAACTCTCTAAAATGTAGCAGAACCTCACTTCACACAACTCTGTGCACCAAAGGAGGCTCCCTAGTCTCTTGCCCATCTATTAAATCTTACAAACAAAAAAAACCATTATCAATTTAATTCTTTTTATCAAGGAGATAAAAGATGTCCAATCCTTTTCTCAAGGAGGCCTCAGTTTTAGTGAGTTTCTTTGAAAACTGAATAGAGGGGGTTCCCTGGTGGTGTAGTGGCTAGACTTCAGCGCTCTCAACATTGCAGCCTGGGTTCAATTCCCAGCCAGGGAACTACCCCCCCGCCAAAAAAAACAAAACAAAACAAAGAAAACTGAATAGGCCTCAGTTTTCATATTGTCTGTACTAGACAGGTGACAACAACCTGAAATTGGTTTCCAGAGCTGTGTTCTTTGCCCAGCCCCTTTTCCTGATGTCACCACCTGCTACCACCACATGTCCTAACATGTAGTTGCCATATGCTGCCTTAAAGCTTGGCCAACAACAAAAGGCTTCATTTGAGTTTTCTTGTTGGAAGCTAAGCCTTCCCACCCTCGTATAACTCCTTCTGATGCCAGTCCCTGTTAATGAAGCAGTAGTAGCCCCTTGCCTGAGTGGTGCTGCTTTACCTTGAAGAAGTGGCATGACTTTATAGTCCCCACCGATAACTTTCGTTCTTACTTTATCCTTCTTTCTCTTAGCCTGTTCTTTCACCTCTATTCCCTGCATGAGTTATAGAGTTGCCTATGAGAGAATAGGGGCCTATCATTTCCTTTTCTCCACCTTCCTTCAGCACCAGTCTTTACCTGTGCTCCAGTGAGCTCAGGACAAAGGGGAAATTTAAAATTTCAAGAAAATTTGTGTACAGGGTTCCCTGGTGGTATAGTGGCTAGGCTTCAGTGCTCTCAATGCCGCAGCCTGGCTTCACTTCCCAACCAGAGAACTACCCCTGCCCCCTGCCACCAAAAAAATTGTGTGAACTTCCCTTACTGTAGTGAGAAGCAATGACTCAATGCCTCTAACTCATTAAATTGAGTTTAAAATTTCTTCCCCATTTTTTTCTTTTGGAGGAGGTAAGATTAGTCTGGATAAATAAAATCATCTCTTGATTATCTATATTAATGGAAAAAAAGGATTTAGTAGGGTCTGAAGTAGAGTATAAGATTCTGTTTTTATAAGCTCATGCTTATTTTCATGGAACTGATACAAGTTTTGGCATTTGGGAACTACTAATATTCCCTAATATTAATCATCCCTAATACTAATATTCCCTAATAGCAACAGATCCAGGACAAATTCAATTTTGGCATTGTTTTACATTATGTAGTTTCTTTTTTATAGATGGTTTATCTTTCTACATTTTAATTTTGCCACTATTATAAAATTGGTCTACCTTCTCTGAACATGTATCAGCTAACAGAAAGGGAAGATGATTCAAAAGTGCTTTCGTGACAAGGGACACTAAAGTTTAAAGACAAAAGACAGTCCTGTATCACCAATTTGTAAAAGCATTAAAAAATGTTTTTCTTTTTAAAAATAGAACAGAAAAGATGAGGGAGGAGTTGCTAAGAATGATTAATAACTGATTTTAAATAAAAAGAATATGCTAATCCTTACCTCTCATAATAGCCTGACTCTCACTGGTAGAAAAATCTTTTCTGAAACTTACTGTAGCATCCAGTTGTTTGTATATATTGCTTGCCCAAATCAGTTATTCTTAAACTTTTTTATTCCTCAGTCTCACTAAAAGTTCCCAATACCTTCCATTACCATTTCCCTGCCTACAAGATTCCCTATTGTTAAGAAACAAAAAGTGACCCTAGTTTCATTTGTCTGTCTGTCTTAGAAGTACCATATTTTTCCATGTATAAGACGATACTTTTGTCTGAAATTGTTAGACCAAATGTTGGGGGTTGTCTTACACATGGGAGTAACTGGTTGTGAGTGTTTCTTAATGTTGGGTTAGAAAAGTAGGGGTCATCTTATACATGGAAAAATACGGTAATCAGTTTCCAACTGAACTGTTTGTCTAAGTATGGGACTGAGAAGACTGGAAGGAAATGAGAGGCAGAATGAGGAACTACCACAAAAAGAGAAGCTAAGGGACATAATAGGAAGACTTGCTGTGGTTAGAGACTGGTAAATCCCTTTACCAGATCTTACATCAGGTTTAATTTGGAAAGGATTACCATTCCTTCAAGTAATGCCTCTTCCTTCCTGAGCGACAGGTCTCACCAGCCCAGCCCACCCCTAGTACAGGAGGGCGGCGGAGGCGCACAGTGGATGAGGATCCAGATGAGCGGCGGCAGCGCTTTCTGGAGCGCAACCGGGCTGCAGCCTCTCGCTGCCGTCAGAAGCGGAAGTTATGGGTGTCCTCCCTAGAGAAGAAGGCAGAAGAACTCACTTCGCAGAACATTCAGCTGAGTGTGAGTGGGTCCTGGATGATTGTTGGGTTGTTGAATCTGTCAAGTGGGATTAAAGCAGAAAAGAAAGTGGGACAACGTAATAGAAAATAGTAATTCTTTAAATTAGGACAGATCCAGATGTTCCAGGAAGAATGCAGAAAGAATCTCTTAATAGTCAGAGTTGAAATCTCTTTCCCAGAGATTGGAAAAGACACCATCTACTCCCACATCTGCTACTAGAATTGAGTCATCCATAGACCCATTTGGATGAAGAGAATTAGATGACATACCCCAAGGTGCTCTTTTAAGTAATCAGTAGACTCTGACTAGGTCATGGAACACCCAAAGGGAAATGTCTTTGCCTCAGATAATGCAGCTGCTCAAGAAAAGAAAGAAAAAACCACACAAGCACAAATAGAACAATTATATATTTTCTTGAATATTATTTTATCTTCCGATTATTTATTAAAATATTTCATTACACAGGTAATATGTAAATATGTTTATATGTAACATATATATAATATACACATACATACACACACACAGTTGTAGAATAAAAACTAAGTCCCTCTTCAGTATGCCTTTCCTAGACACATTCTCTTGCCTGTAGGCAAGTTTGGTATGTACCTACCAGACAAATATGCTTGGTTTTTTTTGTTTTGTTTTACAAATAAGTAAAAAACTTTATTTACAGTTGAGAAACATGGAAAATCTTGGATTCTGAATCTGTGATACTTCCAAAGTCTCTTGATCAAACTGAACAACAGCAGGCAGGGAAGCAACCACAGGGGCCAATCCAGATTATCTTACTCAAGAGCATCACCCAGAGCAAGGGAAGACCTACAATGGCAAAGGACTACATCTCCCCACACTGTGAGATTACCGCAGGCAGCTTGACTTATTGTTGGGGCCCATGGGAACATTTTTAATCTTTCTCATTACCAGAAGTCCATCATTGATTTTCCCAAACGCTACATGCTTCCCATCCAGGCAGTCACACTTAGAGCAAGTGATGAAGAACTGGCAGCCATCTGTCCTGGGACCACTGTTTGCCATGGAAAGCAGGCCTGGAGCTGAGTGTTTAAGTTTAAATTTTTCATCTGCAAATGGCCCCCAGTAAATACTGGCAACTCCAGTACCATCTCTGTTAACAAAATCTCCACCCTGAATCATGAAATCCTTTATGACCCTGTGGAAAGTGCTCCCTTTGTATCCTATCAGAACCCTATCTTTTCTGAATTCTCCAGTGCAGAACTGCCTAAAGTTCTCGGCCTTCTTAGGCACGTCTCCAAAGAGCTCAATCTTCATACAACCAACTTCTGGCCACCATGACTGACATCAAAAAACACCAAGGAGTTGACAGGGCTTGAATTTGCCACTGCCATAGCTCCAACACAGAAGCAGAAGTCCAAATATGTATTTCTAAATATTATTTTCATTTATAGTTGTAGGAGAGTCAGGGAGGGATTGTGTGTTTGTTTTAACATAAATAAGTTAACAGTATCTCCTAGAGATCTAGCAATATATATATAAAAGATCTTTGAACACATAACACAACATATAGATGATGTATTATAGAATTGTACACCTGGAACCCATGTAATTTTTACTGGCCTGTATCACCCAATAAATTTAACAATAAAAAAATTTTTTTAAATCTACCTCATTTTTTTTAATAGCTGTATAGTAGTAGTACATTCTATAGTGTGATATTATAAGGTATGGATATTTATAATGTTTCTGGGTTTTTTGCTAGAACAGCAGTGCTGCAGTGAACATTGTATGCACTTGAGTAGATTGTTCTAGTAAATAGATTTCTGGAAGTAGGCTTTCTTAGAGGACATATGCAATATTAATTTTGGTATAATCATATTTATCCTAAATGGGAGTAATTTTTCTGTAATAGATCACTACTTTATTCTATAAGCAGCTCCTGTTACTGAATTCATGACTATACTGACCCTGGGCTTTCTAAAGCCTTGCTGGATCAGAAGTCTTTCCCAAATTCCAGGGAGGAAATCCAGGCATCATTCTATCCTCACTTTGAGGAGAGTCACTGGAGGTTCAAGAGTAGAGAATGAATTTTCTTGATACTCTTTTCTTCCCTCCCTCCTCAGAATGAAGTCACATTACTACGCAATGAAGTGGCTCAATTGAAACAGCTGCTGTTAGCTCATAAAGACTGCCCAGTCACTGCACTACAGAAGAAGACCCAAGGCTATTTAGGTGAGTGGTTCACAACCCAAGCAAGGTCAGTCAGTCAGTAAACTGCATGTACTGAGTATTTCAACTGTTTATAATTTTATAACTCCATTCTGAATGTTCTGGAGGCTCCAAACTGATGAATGAAACAGCCTTTGTGGAGTAGCCAATCCTAAAAAAAATCTTTTTGAGAATATAGTTATCCTAATTATCTATCACAGTTGGAAATAAAGGGTGGCAATATTTATTGGGTGCCTACTTTGTATTAGGCAGTCTACCATCTTCCCTGTTCTCTTCTGATTTTTTTAAATTTTTTGGGGGGCAGGGGCGGTAGTTCCCTGGCTGGGAATCAAACCCAGGCCGTGGCATTGAGAGCACCAAAGCCTAGCCACCACACCACCAGGGAACCCCTCTTCTAACATAGGTATTTTTGTCTCCATTTATACATCAGAAAACTGCACTCAGCTTAGTCACTTACCTGAAGTTACACAGCTGGTGAAGTAGGAGAGCCAAGATTCACATCCAGGTCTTTCTTATTCCAGTGACATTGCCTTGACCTCATGAGGATATAAACAGCAGGTTGATATATTGGAGTTTATTAAGCATTGGGTTTGGGGGTATATTCTGTCTTTCTGATGATAGGCCAGTGTTGGTTTCAGTTTGTAATCTATGAGCACACATAAAATAGTGCTAGAAAGAGATTGTCACAGTTGTGCTCAGGACAAGCACAATCCTGAAATTAAAATTATTGTGAATTACTTGCTTATGGATGTTAAAAGCTAATAAATCATTTTTCTGTACAAATTAAGTAAATTCACAGAAATGTTAGCTATCAGGTTTTGATATATTGAATTATTTTTCTACTGTCTTATCATTTCATGAATCTATTCCCTTAGAAAAAGAATAACCACATCACCAATTTTAAACATCTCTATTTACTGTATTTTTCCATGTATAAGATGCCCCTATATATAAGACCACCCCTGCTCTTCTAACCCAACATTAAGAAACCCTCTCACGGAGTAGGGTTCCCTTGTGGTGTAGTGGCTAGGCTTCGCCACTCTCAATGCCGCGGCCTGGGTTCGATTCCCAGCCAAGGAACTACTCCGCTCCCTCTGCAAAAAAAGAAACCCTCTCAGCCAGTTACTCCTGGGTATAAGATGACTCCCAATATTTAATCTCACAATTTTAAACAAAAGTATGGCCTTATACACAGAAAACTATGGTAAATTTTCATTTTAATATGTACATTCATTTATTAAGCAGATATTGATTGACCCTGTTCTGTATCAGGCACTATTTTTTGTGCTAAGGTTATAATAGGGAACCAAATAGATTAGATTAAACTCCCTGCCCTGGAAAGGCTTATATTATAGTGAAACAGACAGTAAACAAGATAAATAGGTATATATGGTATATTAGATAAGAGTAAATGCTTGGAAGAAAAAATAAAAAAGGGAAGAGAAATATGAAATGTTGGCAGTAGGGTTGAAATTTTAGATGAGGTGGCTTTTGAATAAATACCTTAAGGAAGTGAGGCAGCTAGCCATGCCTTTATATGGGAGAAAAGTACTGCAAGCAGTAGGAAGAGCAAATGCAAGACCCAAGGTGGGACCACACCTGGCACATTCTAGGAACTTCAGGTAGGCTTGCGTGGCTGGATGAGAGAAAAAGGGGGCTGTAGAGTAGTTGGAGACGAGGTAAGGAAGGTAAGGGGAGCATCTTTGTGTACGGCCTCATCAGTCATAGTGAAGACCTCAGCTTTTACTCTACAATTCAGTGGTTCTCAACCTTCCTAAGACAGCGGCCCTTTAATACAGTTCCTCATGTTGTGGTGACCCCCATAAAATAATTTTCGTTGCTAATGTCATAACTGTAATGTTACTGCTGTCATGAATCATAATGTAAATATCTGTTAAGTATTTTCTGATGGTCTTAGGCGACCCCTCTGAAAGGGTCGTTCGACCCCCTAAGGGGTTACAACCCACAGGTCGAGAACCGCTGCGTCTACATAGACCACTAGAGGGTTTTCAGCCAGAGCTGTGACATGACTGATCTATCTTATGTTTGAACAAGATCACTCTATTAGAGTACAGCAATGTACAGGCAGAAGCAGGCAGTCTACTTAAGGGGCTATTGCAATCAGTCCGAGCGCTGTCTGGAAAGTATCCTGCCATGTAATATGAAAAATAGAGGCATTTGTGGCTGGATATTTTCTGGACAGCCCTCATATGAGAAAAAGAATAATAAAAGATTACACCAAAGTTTTGGGTCTGAGCAACTGCAAGAATGGATTTGCCATTAATTGAGATACGGGAGAGTATGGTAAGAAATGGATTGGGAGGTATATTTAGTGCTCAGTTTTGGACAAGTGGACTTTAAGAAGCCAATTAGACTTGCAGGTGGAATCAAGCAGGCGGTTATATGGGTCTGCAGTTTAGAGGAAAGAAAAGCTAGAAAATATGACTATAGGAATCAGCAGAATATAGTTAGTTTTTAAAGCCATGAAACTGGATGAAATGTTATTGTCAAGGGAGAGAGCGTAGATAGAAAAGGAGAAGTCCCAGGACTCAGCAACATTTAGAGGTCAGAGGGCTGAGAAGAACTCACAAAGGAGACTGAGCATGAGCAGCCAAGAAGGTAGGAAAACCAGCTGAGTAGCTGAGTGTGGTGTTTTGTAAACCAAGATAAGAAAGTGTTTCAATGGGAGTTCCCTGATGGTGCAGTGGCTTAAGGCTTAGGCGCTGGCACTGTCAGTGCTGCAGCCTGGGTTCAATTCCCGGTCAGGGAGCTACCCACATACCAAAAAGCAAAAAAAAAAAAAAAAAAAAAGAAAGTGTTTCAAGATGTTTAGTGATCTAAATTTCAAATACTTTTTATGGGCTGAAAGAAGACAAGGATTGAGTTTTGTTTTTGTTTTTTTGGGCTTGGTTCCCTGGCCGGGAATTGAATCTAAGCCTTGGTGGTGAGAGCACAGAAGCCTAGCCACTACACCACCAGGGAAACCCCTAGGACTGAGTAATTTTCCATATGAAGTTCTCTATATAGTCTGTTTTCTACTCAGTCCCTACAAGAACTATCAGGTAGTCAATACATTAAACTGTTTTTTGAAGCAGCAAAGATTTATTTAGTTCCTGCTGTGTGGTATAAACAATATGGTGGGTACTCAGCATAAGACAAATGAGACACTGTCCCTACCTTTGAGAGACTCAGCATTATGAGGAGATAAACATGTCAACCTGTGAATAGGGTAAGCACAGATCCCAGTCACAGAGCCCCTGGACTGAGAGCTTCTGAGGGCAGGGCTCCTGTTCTATTCTCTATACACCCCAGTGCTTGGCACACAGGTAATGCTCAGTAAATGTGTAATGAATAAGTGAAGGTGTACTCTGAAAACACAAGCGATGAAATAGTTAATTTCCTGAGCTCATAAAAGGCTTCACAGAGGAGGTAGTATTAGTATTTGAATTCTTTTTTTATTTTTTAATGTGGCTGGGAATCGAACCCAGGCCGCAGCATTGACAGCATTGAAGCCTAGCCACTACACCACCAGGGAACTCCAATATTTGAATTCTAAAAGAAAACTCAGGCATTGATTAGGTTAAAAATACAACCAACTATGGAAAGTTTGCCCTTATTCCACTCATATCTGTTTAAGCAGCCATGGAGACTATCTTCTATTTAATAAAACTCAACTGATGAGCATCATGGAGTTATCATTATATGGAGCTCATATATTTGTGTTTAGTAAAATGTTATTGTCACTTTAGAGTGACACTTATTGTAAGTGTTTTAAATCATTAATGCCTAGCTAATAGATAGCCAGGAGGATCTAACAGACCTCTCAGGGATTTGTTGTGTTAAGTGAACCTTGACCAATGATTATTCATGACATCATTTGATTATAGCTTGATATTTATCAGGCTTACCTGTGGTGCAACTACATGCTAAAGGAATATAAAAAAGAATGGAATGATTCAGTTCCTGTGGGAATTAATCAGAGAAGATAGCTAAAAGGAAATCTATTTTAAATCATACTTAAAAACATGAATAAGAGCAAGAATGGTCCAGTAGGGGTAATGAATTACCTACAAAGACCCCGAAGCCAGACAGTGTAATTAACATGTTGGGGATTCACTTTATTGGGATAGATATGTTAATTTGGACCTAATTCTTACTTCACTTCTCATATCTCTCTGTTTCCTAGCTCATTCATGTCTAGAAGCCAAAAATGTGGGAAGTTTCTTTCCCCAGAAGAGATGGGCTTCCTTTTCCTTTGGTCTTCTTTAGAATTATAGCAAAAGGTAATCCCACCTGTTTCCCCATTCTATTTTCTAACCACTTGCTCTCTGCTCTTTGCCCTCCTTCCTTGGCAGAAAGCCCCAAAGAAAGCTCAGAGCCAACGGGTTCTCCAGCCCCTGTGATTCAGCACAGCTCAGCAACAGCATCTAGCAATGGCCTCAGCGTTCGCTCTGCAGCTGAAGCTGTGGCCACCTCAGTCCTCACTCAGATGGCCAGCCAAAGGACAGAACTGAGCATGCCGATACAATCGCATGTGATTATGACCCCACAGTCCCAGTCTGCGGGCAGATGATGCCTCCCCTGGTGGAGAGGTCCCCAGCCAGAGCTCGCCCATCCGAGAGCCAAGAGAGATGTCATCTTATCCCCTCTCATCTGCCTTGGACATGGCAATATTGGGGGAAGTTGTGTGTTGTGAGTAATGGACAGATGTGGGGCTTTTCTCTTCAGCCACGTGGTTTTGTACATTGTCTCTTGTACTAGGAACTTCTCAGCCCCAGAGCCACATAAATCATCCCCCAAGCGGGGCTTTCTGATGTCCCAGCCAAAGGCTTTCCCAGACGGTTCGAACAATCACCCCTGTCCATGCACGTGTACCTGTCTCTTTTAACACTAACCCCTGCATTTCTAGATTTCAGGTTTCTCACTTCCCTCTCTTTCCACTAAACTGTGTTACCTTCTTGTTCCTCAGCAGCATGCCACTTCCTGCTAGGTAAAGGGCGCTATAATTGATGGCATATCACCTGCTGACCCAGCCCCAGGCAACACCCCTTCCAATCCCCATGGACTCAGGACTTTGTCTCCCATTGGCTGCTTATTTTATCATTTCCCTTTTTCTCCTTCCAAAATTCTAGTGAAAACATTGACTTACAGCAAATGTAAGGTTACCTTTGATATATGAAGTAGCACTGTTTTTCATCTCTTCCATAAACTTCAGTCCTTCTCCCTACCCTTCCACCAGAAAAACCAAAACAAACAACAACAAAAAAAGTAAAAAGAAACAAAACCCCAAGAGTTCTAGTCCTTCTTCATCTGTTTCCAGAGGGTACCTCATTTTGTCTCTTGAGTTTTCCCAGTCCAGTGGTGGGGTCTTTCCTGCCTCTCACTAGGCCTTGGCAACCTGATCTTTGGGCTTGTTAGATACTGCTTGGTCGCGAAAAGGGAAAGAGCCTGGATCTGACTGGCTGGCTCCTCCCCTCCTGCTCCATCCTTCCGTCTAATCATCAGGGCAGGCAGGAACGATGTTGTTTAAAGCTCGTTCCATCAGGTTACTGGATTGATTCTTTTATGTTTCTTAAGTGTTTACTGACCAAAACATACATATTCCCTTTAGTCACCTTTCTGCTCCTGCCTCTCCCTCTTTATTCCCCTGTCCCCATTCCATTGCTAGTTCAGATGCAGCCCTCTGGAGGCTGTCATGCAGGGGACTCTTGTGCTCACTCACTCTTAGCTCCATCTCTCAGCCTCACACATCTATCTTCATTTTTGAGCTAGGGTTTTATATTCACAAGTATTCCACACCCTCTGCACCTACTTTCTCTCCCTAGCTTCCAGGTTTCTCTGGTTCTGCAGCATTTCTTCAGCTGCTTTCTGCTCTGTGCCCCCTAGATGCAGTGCTTCTCCATAATCCAAACCCCAGGACTCTGAGGCATCATTGTCAGCATCCTAAGTGGGTTTTCTTGAATATAAGGTTGAATGGGAAAGGGCAGGGGTGGGGAGGTGCAGTACTCATCTCAGCAGAGTAGCCCTGCTTATTGAAGAGATGGACTGGCCTGCCCAGGAAATGGGTAACTATTGCTCTCAGCCATTCTTATGTCTGAAGAGTCAGGTTACAGGAAAAGAAATTCATCCCTCTTGTCCCTCTTTCTTCCCCATGAAGACTTCTCATCTTCTTTTGGCTCTGAACTATGCAATTTCTACCAGGGCCATAGGAAGCAATCCAAAGCCAGGGACCTGTGGATAGACATGTCAGCTTTAATATCCCTTCAGTATGAAACCTTTCCAATTGTCCCAGAGCCACCTTCCGCCATCTGTCGAAGCCGGGAATGTCCTTTTCTCCACCTCTCCTACCTCCACCTTAAACATACATGCCGAATAACTCCCAGCTTCCTTTCCTCTTTTGTCTTCCAAAATTGACTGTCATAGGGGAATGAGGAAATGCTCTCAGCTACAAGATCCGCATCTCCTCAGAGTGATAAACTGGTAAGCCAGCCAGGTGACATGTTCTACTGCGTTTTTAATTTCCCCTCATGCTTTTCAGAGCCGGTGCTGAACAAGCCACACCTGGTGAAGAGAAAGGAGAGAAAACATGATTTTCTCATCCTCTACCACCCGGGACCCAACAGGAACAGCCCCTGAGGTGACTCAGACTAGCAAATGGCATGGCAGATGGTCAGGATGCAGGTTACCACCTCCAGGGACTCCACTTCCCTTTAAAAATTCACAGCCATAACTTGTGCTCAGGACTTTTCCTTTAGACGGCTGCTCCCTGGGCTTTTCTCCTGCTTTAGTTTGGTTTCATTTTTTATTGTCTTGATTTCCCAGTAGCAGCCTTGCCCTTAAGCTTGACTGAGTTTATGGCTCCTAAGGAGCCTTCATAAGGCCCTTGACTGTTTTCCTTCCCCCGTCAGTCAAGTGTTTTTCAAGTTAAGAATCAGTTTGTCACTACACACATGCCTTGCCTAATTGGCTGGCCTCGGAGGAGGT
This sequence comes from Lyroderma lyra, assembly GCA_004026885.1. Lineage (NCBI taxonomy): Eukaryota > Metazoa > Chordata > Mammalia > Chiroptera > Megadermatidae > Lyroderma > Lyroderma lyra. Next base: position 29,868 of record PVJL010004693.1, on the reverse strand, counting down.
TTGGGTCCTGCCAGTCTGTCCCTGCGCTGGATGGTTATTTTATGTAGAAGGTCTTACTTAGTTTCTTAGGCCCCATGTCTGATTCTCTTCAGTCCTTAACTTCATTTTCATCAGTGGCAAGTTAGTACTGGGGACCAAAATGAGGGACATTGACAGCATTGGCAGAATCTTAGTAGTAAAGCAGCAGTGACATAAGGAAGGGGTAGGACAGAATGCCCCCCCCAGACAGCTTTTTAATTGGTCCTCAGTCTCACTAAGAAGGCAGAGCAATTTCTTACCCTAAGCCTCTCTCGTAGTCAAGGGGAATATCATTAACGTTGTTATTGTTGCAGCCGTGTGGCCGCTTTCCCTTCTTCTTTGCCTTCCAGACACATCTGGACCAGAACCAGACATCATGAATGGTGTCACTTAGCCCTTCTTAAGGACCATGGCCTTTCTAGGGACCTAAGGGAAGACACTTTCTGAAAGGATCTGAGAGTGTTGACCCTTGGGGCTCTTCAAGTGAACACAGCACTTGGGCCTCTCACCTCACTCCAAAGACACAGCTGCTGGACACCCAAAGCCATAGAGAATGGGGCCAGAACCACGAGGTCTTCCAGCCTTCAGACTTCCTCCCCCATTCCTTTAAAGGAAAGCTTGCTTAGAGTTGGGAAGTCTGAGAAAGGCTCCCCTACTAGGGCAGACTAGAAAGAGTAGGACCTCCTTTACTTCCTCTTTCCCTGTTGGTTGCATATCCCAAGTCTGGCTTCCTTCAGCCTCCACTCTTCTGCTCGGCCCTAAGCACTAGACCATATCTCTAGGTGGTGGTAAAGAGGAGATGACTCGACTGAACCTCACTAGGCTGCCTTCCATATGCCTCTGGTGGTGTTCTTGGTCCCTTTCTTGGTTCACTGCCCTCTAATACTACACATCCTGGTAGATGGAGTGCTTAATCATAACCCTGCCCTGTCTACAGCCTGAACCACCAAGCAGACATCAGGATAGTCCTCTTCTGGTTTCTGAGGCTCCCCTGCTCCACACTGAGAGGCCCCTTTAAAGGTGCTAGCCTGAGACAGCTCCTCCCCACAAAAAAGTTCTCCATTTCTTTCATAAATTCCTTCCCATCCCCAAGTCATTGTTTTTCATTAATATTATACATTGTATACACAGGAAGGAAATGTATTTTTTAATTTCATAACCAGTCCATTTAGAATCCAGTTCTTCTAGCTTTGTTGATAGGCTCTTTCTGCTTTCTTTAGAGTCTAAAGTTTAGACTATTGTTTGACAGGGTGGAGGGAGGAAGAAGACAGGTGAGGATCTTCAACCTCCCACGACCTTAATCATCCCTTCAGAGTACAAAACTGATTTCTTCCTGTTTCTGTTTACAACACACAAATGTGCACAAAGACATCAGTCTCCACCTCCTCCAGCCCCCCAGGGTGCTGACTTAGCAGGAATGAGCATCATTCCCATGCTCTCTACCAGTTCACTCATCTCTGGGGTAAAGTTCTACCCCAGAATGAGAAAAGGTTGGAGAGAGTAGGGAAGGTTAAGGCAGCTTATATCCTTTGTAGATGTAGGTTTGTATTGTGGCTGCCAGGGTTTTGTTTGTTTGTGTTTGTTTGTTTGTTTGTTTGTTTGTTTGTTAATGGAGTCTGGTAGCCCAGAGATAGCTCACCAGCATTAGGTGCTGGTGAACGACATTTTAGCTGTAAAATATGGCTATGAGCACTAGTTTCATTGACTTTCCCTTAGGGCAATGGTTCGCAGAACGTGGTCCAGGACCAACAGCACCAGCATGTGGGAACTTGTTAGAAATGCATATTTGGGCCCCACCCCTGAACTGTTGAATCAGAGACTCAGGATGGGCTCTTACAGGCACTCGTAAAGGGATTCTGACGCACACTAAAGTTTGAGAACCATCGCCTTAGGGGCAGCTGGGAAATTATTGTAGGGTGTCAGGATATTTTCAATACCATTCTCTGCCTTAGCACTAACATATTTTTGCATTTCCTCCAGTCCCTCCCTCTACTCCCATTAAAACAACAACCACATCATTCATCTCAAATTCTAGGTTTGTCATTGTCCTACTTATCCCCCAAACCTGCCCCTGCATCAGTCTGGACAGAAGGTGTCCCTATTCCCTTGCAGACTGGTCACTCTGTGTCCTTTGTTATAGGAAGAACCAGCTGGAGTTTTAGCTGTCCTATACACACACACACACACACACACACACACACACACACCTTTCAGGCAGGGAAATGAGCCTCCAGCCCTAACAGTGGGGGCTGCAGCCTCCTGACATAGTATCTGTTGAAAAGAAAGCAGTGTGTATCTGTGGTTATATCTCTGCTCATCTGTATATCTTTGACATGTAGCAAAACCTCTCCATCGCATCAAGGAACACCATTGTGGGTATGGGTCTCCCTAGTCCCCAGTAGTGGACTTTGACAGGTGGGAAGACACAGTGCTACAGGCTATTTTGTTACAAAACCACCTCTCCCCTCAATCCAATTCAGCATGATCCCTGTGAGCAGGCTCTCACAAACTCCCGGGACAGGGCTGAGGCAGAGGCTTCGCTCTATTCTCCCTACCCATCCCTTCTTCCTTCCCCCTTGCCACTTAGCAGTTACCCCCCAGCCATGCCTTCTCCCTCTCTCCCTTGCCATGACATATATTGTGCCTTATTTATGCTGCAAATATAACATTAAACTATCAAGAGAACGACTGTTAGTCTGATGCTTCGGTACTCTGATCTACAAGTCCCATTGTCCACTCTTTCTGGGAACTCATCAGGTTTCCATGTCTGTGATCTTCCTCACTCTCGCATTTCTTAAGACAGAAGGAGGCAAGATTGGTATCCCTGCTTTTTATGCAGTGAAGACACAGTCTAGAGAAGGTATATAAATTACATAACAGAAGGCACAGGGACCAGGGCTCAGACCTGTGTACTTCCCTGGGGACAAGGGCCTTCAGCATCATGGGAGCACTCCCTAGAGGATTTTTTAAAATAACAAAAATAAGCTCTACTCCCAGGAAGTTTCCAGCATGACTGGGAAATGCACAGAGTCTGAAAGAAGAGCTTTCTGTGAGTTCTGTGGGTATTGGGGGAGGTTGGTTAGAAGCGGGTCAGAGAGAATTCTCAAGACAAACCGGTAATGCTTAGGAACCATGTAGAGTAAGGAGGTGCAGGGCAGTCACTACTAATTTCTTGCATCTTTGTGTTCCTTGGTAATTACCACAAGTGAGGAGAGTGAGCCTGGCTGAAGGACTTGACCAAGAGATATAATAGCAGGTGCCTCTGAGGGTTTCCAAGCAGGAGAGAAGTGATCTAAGAAGCTGTTTGTGGCTGACATTCAGTATAATTGACACGAATGGGGAGACTGAGTCCCCTTAGGAGAGTAGGAAAGGCAGTAGTGGTCTTCATATTGTTGTGGTTAGGAGGACATGGGGTTCCAGAGAAGAGTAAGAAAGGAAGTTACTGAGAGTCAATGCTGAAGCCAAGATTAAGATGTTTGAGACTGAAGGCAGGACAGTTTCCCATGTTAACAAAATTAACCCATTCAACTGTTAACCAAAGAAGAAACCAGTCACCTCCATTCTGGACATAGGAAGCCAGCCGAATCAGTGCAGCCTTGGTTCAGATAGAGTTGTAATTGATGGTCAGAGAAACAGTAGAGAGGGAAGCATCAGGATGGTAAACATTGGGTGCCTGCTCTGTGCTAAATGGAATGCTAGATGCTCTGCGTCACTGACTGTTCACAACCTTTTGAAAATAGGAGCAGTTGCCTCATTTTATTGATGAACTGAGGTTTAAGTTAAAACACTTGCCCAAGGCATGCAGTGAAGTGCAAGAGCTGGGATTAAAACTGAGTCCTGTCTGACCCCAGAGTCGCTCTTTTGCAGTGCCCCATCACCCTCAGCTCCTCCAAACTTCTGCCAGGTGAGAACAGACAAGAACCTCACAGTGAGGCAGGATCCATTTGCCACAGAAGAACCACCTACCTACGGTCTTAGTACTCCCTGTTAAGACATGGTGGAACTACAAGATGTGATGATGAATGTCAGGTTCTGTGCTTGGGACCAGCCAAGAGACAAAGCTCACAGAAAGGCTCCTGCCAGCTTAGACTGCGTTAATAGAAACATAGTATCTAGAACATCCAGGTCAAAACCTACCCTAACCTACCTACCCAGAATACAGATGGGTCTGTAGATGCCTCACCTTAAAGAGGTGGGGAGACACTTCTCCTTGAACATAAAATGACTAGAGTGGAAGAATGAAATCTGCCTTCAAACCCCAGAAAGGCTTGCACATGAAAGAAACAAGATGTTCTGTTAGACTTAATGAGGCATACTAAGACCCCTGGGTGGAGGCCACAAGGACACAGAAACCAGCTCATCACAAGGACAAACCTCTCTGAAGACAGTCTCAGGAGGTGGTAAGTTCCCCGGGACTCTGGTGTGTAAGGGTCATCACAGCTAATGTTTTGAGGACACTCACTCTGTGCCAGGTCCTATACTGAGTGGATTACAGAAAGTATCTCAAATAATGCTCATCCTAGAAAGTTCCTTTTAATGGTGCCAGGTTTTAGGTGAAGAAACTGCAGCTTGAGAGACAGTTTGCCCAAGGCTGGCAGGCTCTGCATCATGGCACCTCTCCACCATAGGCTAGAGAACCACTGAGGTGGGGATGCTGAGGAAGGGATCCTAGGATCAGAAGGGAAAGGGCACCAGATGACTTTGAAGGATCACTTTCTGAGAGGCACATACTTCCTAAGGCAAGATTCTAGTCTCCCACCCTAATAGGCCAGAGCCAGGGAGAGGCAAGAGTGACTAGAGGGAGGTAGTCAAAATGATAGTCCAACCCCAGGATCCTGCCCCTGCCTTCCTGGGACTCCTTGGAGTCGGGGCCTTAGGAACCTCGGTCCACCTGATCCTTCAAAGCTCTATTCCAGAAAAAGAAAATGTCCAGTCCTGACAGTGTGCAGCTGTGGCCACTGGGTGGCAGCAATGCTTCAGCTACGGGTCCATAGGCTCAGGTGAGGCAGGTCCTAAGCCGTGTTGCCTGTTGAAAATGGGATCTGTTTACAAAGATTTGAACCGATCCCCACTTCCTATGGGCTCTGAAACCTTTTAGTCTCCTTCTGTATCTCACTTTTTACCCACAGGCAAATCTTAGAATAGTGGTTCCATTTGTAAACCCTCCAAGAGGCACGTACACGGGGTATAAATGGACTGGGTGACCTGGACTGCAGCCCCAGTCAGGAGAGGAACCAGGCTGGTTCTTCCTGGTGAACTCTGACCCTGGCTTCACTCCCCTGACCCCATCCCCAGCCCTGTTCCACGACACAATGCCTATCCCTACCTGACAACACTTGCTTTATGCTTTTATTCTACAATTAAGAGAGAGGAGGTGATCAATTGGAGCTCTTCAACCTGTTGAGGGATTGGGGGTTCTTGATGGCCCCCTAGGGCCTGGCTCTGACAAAGCATCTGCAATTAATGATGCTTCTTGAGCTCTGGAGACAGGATTTATGCATCTAATAAAGTCTGTAACTCCAGGCTTAGGGGCTGGGGCAGGAGGCTGAGAGCAGGAAGTCCCGGAGGAGCCATGGGAGGGGATCCCAGGGGCTCTTAATGGAGCCGTGCATTTCCATTGCCTGCTCTAGATTCTCCCTCAGGCTGCTGTGGGGATGGGGGACAGGGGGACAGCAGGTATAAGAGGCAGATGTGGCCTTAGGAAGGCAGATGACAGCATGGATTTCAGGCAGGCGGCAGTGCTGCTGATGGTGCTGCTGTTCATAACAGACTGGGCCCACGCCAAAGGACCAGAGAGCCGGGCTGGTGATCAGATCTTCATGGTAAGTTAGCATCACCCCCCACCCCACCCCACATCACCATTGTCCTCTACCTCAGCTTGAGACCTGGGCTCTAGGATCAAACACTAGCAGCCAGGGTCTTCATTGGGTTCTCACATCTGAGGAAATGGCTCCTCAACCTCCTACAACTTGACTCTGAAAGCTACATCCTTCTCCCTTGTGACCTAAATGCCAAAGCCCTTTGCCCATCTTCCCTCCTGGATGTCCCTGTACCACAGGAGGAAGACACCAGACCCCGCCTACCACAGGATGCCCAGACCCCCGGGTCACTCTTACACTCCCTGCTCCAGGCCATGCAGAGACCTAACAGGAGCCCAGCCTTCCTGTTTCAGCCTCAGAGGTGAGTCTGAGGAGGACACGGATGGGGGGTGGGGGGGTGTCTAGAGAAAGGGGGGCTGGAAGGACCTACAGCTAAAGATGGCTCTCTCCTAAGGTTTGGCAGAAACACCCAGGGCTCCCGGAGCAACGAACGGCTGAGTCCCCGAGCTGGGGAGGGACTGAGCTCCCCATTCTGGAGCCTGGCTGCTCCTCAGCGCTTTGGGAAGAAATAACTTGCCATCCCTTGATATGTTTGCATGCAAGGCCCACACACACAAGTGTCATTTGTCTCTCCAAATAAAGCTGCCTGGCTTCTGAATCCAGGTGTCTTGTGTCTGAAACTTGCAAGGGCTGGGAAGGAGGCCAGGGCGAGAATCACAGACCATGCATCTCCACCAGAGTCCCCAGGAATGCAGGTGATGGGCTTCCTGAAGTCACTGCGCCCAGTCTCCTGCCACCAGAAAGGCAGGCACAGGGACATGTGGGGAACAGCATGGGGAGACAGCAGTGGTGGTGGTCTGGCACTAACCTCCGCCGCCACCAACTGCACAGGGACACAAAGAGCGGGGTTTGAGAGTCCAAAGAGCGGTACATTTATTCTGGGTTCCGGGAGACAGTCCCGGATTTCATTCAGCCTCATCATCACTAGTACCATGAGGATGATCCTGGGCCAGCTGAGGCCCTGGTGGTCCCTGGCTCCTGGTCCTGTGTCCTCCGCAGCCTGCAGGGAGGCAGTCTGTGTCAGAGGTAGAGATGGTATCTCCAGGGGGTACCAAAGCTGGGCAGACACCTGGGCCAGGGGCAGGAAGAGCAGGGAGCAAGGGTGTACATCCGTGAGTCCAGCTGGAGCTTTACTTGCTGCCCGCCATGATTTTGAGGTACTGCAGGGCACGGCGAGCAGCCTCGCCACGAGCTGCCTCCCTGGTGGTTGCAGAGCCGTGACAAACGGTGGCTGGCTGTGTGGACAGCTCCACCAGGCACTGGCAGAGCCCACTCAGGCTCAACTCCTCTGGAGACCAAGAGAGAGGAGGGAGGTAGTGTTGGGCAGGAAGGCAGCACCAGGAGTGGGGCATCCACGTTATCATCATGCACTCCCCGACTCCTTATACCCATCTGTACTTGCTCTGGTCCAGTCCCCCACCAACCCACGACCCCCAACTAGCCATACCAATATCCAGGTAGCTGACATGGAAGGCCTGCTCCTCAGAGAGCTCACTGAGGACACTGCAGCAGGCAGGACCCAGAGCACCTAAGGAGCCCAGGGAGCAGCTGCGGAGAGATAGGATCTTCTCTCCCACTGAATTTCGCAGAGAATCCCAGGTGCAGCCTGGGCCCCGGTTCCGAAGTCCATCCAGGCGGGAGCCCACACCCTGACAAGATGGAAACAGTGAGAAAGATGTGGCCATAGGTTGCGACACCCTGGCATTTAATAGACATTCAATGCCCAAGGAAAGAGAAAAGCCCAAAGAATGCTTTCTCCGGCTTGCCTCCCCTCAGTCAGGCCCTGCATGGCCCCTTCTTACTAGACCCTGGACTAGATGGCCAGGTAGCCTTCCTCATCTGAAGAACAAAAGCCTACAGGGCTCCTACCCTGGGCCAGCTCCCCCACTGCACTCACCAGGCAGGCCTACAGCTGAGGCTGCGAGGGAACCCCAGGAACCCTGGCTCTGATAGGAAAATGGACAGAAGATGGCCTGGGACCCAGAGAGGCTCACTCCTGAGTCACAGACCCAAGTCCCTAGTGTCCTGGCCTGGCACAGAGGATGGCCTACAAGCCACTCACAATGGAGAAGTGATCGTCATCAGGCTCCGCCTCATTGCCATCCCGGGCATCCAGAGGCACTGTGTGCACTCGAAGCAGCATTTTGGCCGCCGCATTTCGCTTTGCCAGCTTTTTGGAAGTGCCACTGCCTATGTATGGGGAGAAGGTTACTGAATTGTAACTCCCAATAGACCCAGTGCTTTCCACCCAACTCAAACTTGGGTTGAGGGTCCCCTCAGGAGATACCAGTTGGAAAGGGGAGCTCAGGATCTGCCATGCACTTGAGAACCTGGTTGGCCAGAAGAGGGGAAGGATAGGGTAAAAGGAAGAAGCTAGGAGGAAGGAGCCAAGCCAGGAGGCTTAGGCAGGAGAGCGAGGCTACAGTGGAGAGAAGCTAGGAGCTGCTTATGGCCCTGGGGTGCTGGGGGACAGTAGCTGCAAGAACTCCCTTCTGCCCAGTTACCAATTTCAATGAAACGTTCCACTCGGCAGGTCATGGTAAACTCTTTGCGGTGGGCTGGCCCAGACTCCTGGGTCACCGTGTACTCAGGTAACCGCCAGCCCTTCTGCACCACCAACTCCTTGGAAAAGAGAAATGAGGGTGCACAGGCTGAGAAAATAATCCAAACATCCTCTCCCTCCTACCCCAGGCGCCTCAGGTTCCAGGTTAGGGGAGGAATAATGGGGGTGGAAAAGGCCTTCAGAACAGAGTAACTGTCCCCCATAACCTTCCCTCACGGCCCGTGATGGAAGGGAAGACAGGCATGCACAGGAAATGAGGATGGAGGCACACCTGCAGAGCACCAACAGGGTTGCACTCAGACTGCTGAGGGGAGACAGGGGGCTGCACCTCCATGGGGGGGCTCCTGAAGGAAAAAGGGCCCAGGGCCAAAGCTGAGGGAGCTGGTTCCTTCAAGGGGTCCCGTAAGTCCTAAGCTTTGTTTTGGTTTCCCCCACTACCACCTCCCTACTTCTTGCCAGGCAGGCAGCTGTCTGTCCATATGTCCAGCCTGCTTCCTTCCCCCTCCCCTGCAAGTGAGGTCTCCTCCAGCTCCCAGGCCCATTTTGATTTTCTCGAACACTTGAGCATCACCTCGCCAGGACAGTGGGAGAGGGGCTGTATATCCAGTTCCTGGAAGCACCTGATGGGACTCAAACACAGAACCATCATGGGGCCAACTCAGAAGAAAATGGCACCTAAAAGACCCTTAAACATGGTCAAATAGCCATCATCCATATGGCTATTTAAAAATAATTACCTCCTACCCCAGGAGCTTACCAGCTAGTGCAAATTCTTCAGTCTGGTCCCCAACTATTCCAGCCTCTGTTTACTCTCAGACTTCCTCATGCCTGACCAGCCGGGGTCCAAGGCTGGGGACCAAGGAGCCAGGACCCCACCCTCCCCACCTCAGGAAGTCAGGAGACACAAGATACCTGGTTGGGACAGCAGATGTAACAGGAGTGGTAGGCGCTGCAGCAGGAAAAACTGGAATGTCCTCAGGCAGTGAAGAGTCTAGGGGAGAAAAAGAACTTCCCGAGGGGAAGGGGGCCTTTGATTCACACCCATGTGGACATGTGGAATAGAGGAAAGGTGGGGGACCCAGGTCCTCCTGATCTGCCCATCCCCTAAGAAAATTCTTTCCCATTCGAGCCAAAGACTCAGGGAAGCTCAACCACCAGCTCTTCCTCCTGGGATCCTTTGCTGCAAAACACCAAATCAAAAAGACTGAGAAAAGGGAGAAGAGGGTCTCTTTCTACCCAAGAACCATGGGAGCAACAAACTCCAACCTGAGTGCGGAAGAATTAAGGACATCTTGATAGAGAGAGGAGGCATGTTGGGGAGCAACTCCCTCCAGCCTCAGCCTCCACCCTTCTCCCTCCCTAACCTAAGCCCCAAACCACAGCCACAACCCCTCAATGGGGCTGGCCATTCCCCCCAGAATCCTTCACAGCAGCAGAAGCCCTGGAAGCATCCTGCTCCGATGCAGAGGAACCTCTCAGGAAGAGGCCAGGTCAAGGTGGCTAAGTGTCAACCAGGCCAGGCCTAGTGGGCAGAGGGACTGGTGCAGGGGCCTGGGTTCCTGGTAGGGCCTCTAGGATGCCTCAGCTGTTCCTCCCTCACCTGCTGTCCTCCAGGGCCGGCTCCAGCATGCTCCCCCCTTTGAGGTGTTTGAGGGCCACCTCAGCTGCCTTGTGCTTGGCTGCCTTCTTGCTGGGGCCCTGACCTGAGAGAGGGGGTGTGGGCAATACCGGAGGTCACTAGAATGACAGAAGAGAAACCAGCATCCCACAGCCTCTCCTCACAGCCACAGAGTCAACCAAGTCCCCTCTCACCACCCTCCCCCTGCCCAAGACTGGAAGTGTTACACTAATTGCTGGAAGGAAGGGCCCTTATCTTTCCATGAGCTCCCCAAATCAAGCCACACCAAGCAGAACTGCTCCTGAGCTCAGACACCTTGGGTGGAGATTCTTTCTCTGCCTTACTCTTCCTCTGGGAAGCACTTTCTTTTCACTCAATAAATAGAGATAGCTGGAAAAATAGAAAGAGAGTGGACTCTAGAGTCAAAGCCTGGCTCTGCCACTAGCAAAGCATGTGACCTTACACTAGTCATTGAATCTCTCTGAGCCTCAGTCTCATATTCAACATGAGGACGCTACCACCTATATTACTGGATTAGACTGAGGTTTATGATTAAATAGGAATTTGATTAAGATCCTAGAACAGAGTCCCAGCACAGCAGGCACTCCCAAATACTTAGCTAAGATTTCAGTTTTATCTCCTCTTACTTTTTCCTCTAGGATGGTCACGATCTACCAGATCATTATGGCAGTCCTACCCACCTCCTCACAAGCCTGTTCTCCCAATCCAGTCAGTGTCCTTTCCCCCCCGAAATCACTTCCCCTACTGGCCCTGGAGAAAAGTACTGTGAAGAGACTCCAAGAAATAAAGCCAATGGGGCCCTGTGAATGCACACCCCAGCTAGGCTGCCCAAGCCTTCCTCACCAGTGCAGCTGGTGTCGCCAACGGTGACCCGAAAGGTGAAATTAGGTTGGTGGGCTTGGCCCTCGGCTTTGAGAAGGTCGTACACGGGCGTCTTCCCTATTCTGGTCCCATACTCCTGTAGAAGGCTGATCGGGGTCTTGCCCGGGTTGGCTGCCAGCATTTGCTCTATACTGGGAGTAGGGGCACAGACCCTCATCACACCTCCCCTCTCTGCACCCACCTGGCCAAGCACTTTTATCAGACCCAGGCACACTGTAGGGGACAAAGGGTCCATGGGACACCAGGCAGTACATCAGCCATTGGCTAGGTTCAATGTGGAGTATAGGTGCAGGCTGGGCAAGCAGGATCCACTGCCCTAGGCCAAGTGGGGAAATGTACTGTTCCTGTCTCAATTAAGGCGGAGGATCCTATACCAGAGTGCAGGCTGGGAGTGCATGTCCCCTGACAGTGCAGGCCAGGAACCCAGTACCCACCAAATGTACTGAATGTCGGGGGCATAAAGCCCAGTGCTCTAGTGCGGTCTGGGAACCGCTTCAGCCCAAAACTATTTCGAGCTGGAGGTAGTGGTCACTGCTCGGGTGCATGCTGGGAACCACGGCCCACTACCCCAGTGCTTGCCGGGAAGAACCCTCAGGCCAGATGCATGCTGGGGCCGCGCCGCTACCCCTCCGAACCAAGCTGCGCTTTTCGCCCTGCAGTGATCGGCACGAGGCAGCTCACCTGGGCAGCCCGCAGCCTGTGGTAGTGCCGGAGCCCTGCTCCTCTTCACTCATTCCCTCCTCCGTTCCCGCGGGCGCCACCGTGATTGCAGCCTCCACGCGCCCCAATACACCGTCGACGAGCTAGGGCCGGGGCCAAGCCCGGTGTCGCGGCCGGTCGGGCCCGCCGCGGGGCATGCTGGGATATTGAGTCCCCCGCCCACCCGACCCCATGAGTTTCCTTCGGGAGGGGAGCTGTCCGCCCCACAACGTTCCGCGTGGCTCGCCCTGGCAGGCAGCACCGCCTTCTGGGAGGAGCGAGTCCCTCCACTGTCGCTAACAAGAGTTGAGGGTGTTTGTTTGTTTTGTTTTGTTTTTTAATGTCGTCCCGCCTCCTTCCTTCTGCGTTTCCTCTTTCCCTTGGGCGGGGGCTCTGGGCAAGCGTACTAGCATAGTGGCAGTAGCTGGGGGCGGGGCGGTAAGGGCTAACTCCAGGGTAGGCGGGGGCGGGGGGGGTGGGGGTGGGAAATCTTCAAATCCTCAGAAAACTACAGAACCCAGGAACTCGCGCGCCATCTTTGTCGCACCTGGAGGGGCAGGGTCAAGCATGCCCGAGAAACTTCCCGGCGTTAATTGGTTATTCCCAATTGCGCTTGCTTGCTCTAGATGGATTACGATTGGTTGCTTCCCCTAGAGGGGCAGGAACAAGAAAAGAGTCAGCTCCCTTGACCCCGCCTCTTTCTTGAGAAAAGGTTGTGATTGGCCTAGCGGGAGAGACTGCTGTCGGATCCTTACTCTTCGCAGTCCGGGAGGGTGGGCGTTATGGGACGCGGGCGGGGACTGCTCTCTGTCTCACTCAGAGCAAATGGGGCAGGTGTACGTCCAGGTGCATTACCACAGTTCCCTCACAGCCCTTACTTAGCAAAAGCCCCCGGCCTTCAGGCCTTCGTCTTACAGAACCTCCTTCCTTTTCCTAGGCTGTCCTTCACCTCTGTTCCCCTCAATTTTGTCCCGCAGTCTCTCAGGTTTACGCTTCTAACGCCTTAGAATGGCCCTAGTGAACCTTTCTGTAGCTGGCCGGGAGGCCTCTCTGGGAGCCTGAGAGTCAGGCTATAGTGGGACGATAGGATTGGAAGGACTAATCAGGCACATGGTGGTTTCCCTCTGCTGTATGTCTTGGGTCTCTCAGTTGAAGAGGGCAAGAGAAGATTTTGGCTTCTTAAGAACTAATCGACTAATCTGATTTCAGGGCTCCATTCCCTCTTCCCCAAAGTCTCAGAACCACTGGGCTGACAGATGATGGAAAACCTTGTGACCTTGGAAGGAAAACAAATCAGGAAAAATGTCTGATTCTAATGAGTGTTCTGGGAATGGGTCAGGGAAGAGATGGCTTGCTCTGACCTGGGGTGGAGGTCCAGAGAAACCTTGGAAAGATAATGAGGAGACATCCAGGAACACGGGAGGGGGACAGAATTGAGCTGAGTGGATGCCCATTGGGTGGAAATGGAGTGGTGACAATTAGGGGATGGAAAGCTAGCAAAATGGCTATGACAGGGAGAGCAACTCTAGAGCGGGGATGAGGGGCTGTCCCACCTGAGGGGCTACTGTCTCAGGGTATCGGAGGGAGTTAATCAGACCGGCTATAGGGGCTCCTACGGAATCAGAATAATGCCCAAGGTGGGACCGCCAGCAGGGAAGTGAGGGGCCCAGGCCCGCCAGGGACCGGCCTGGAACACGCCGGATGGTAGCAGCGGGCTCCTTTAAGAGGCCGGCGGCTCCGGCGCAGCATCCCCGCTCAGGGCGTGTCCGTCCCGGGGGGCCAGAGGCGGGGGCCTAGTAAGGAGCGGGAGTTCGAGCCGAGTGGGGTCGGGGATAGGGGTCGGGGGGTGGGGGGAGAAATCTGGGGCGTACACCCGGACACTGCAAGAGCATTGCCTGTGACAGCGCCCCGGGTCCAGTCGAGGGCAGCGGGGGGAGAAGAGGAGGAGGAGGAGGAGGAGGAGGAGGAGGAGGAGGCGGGAGCAGCATCCGGAGCCGAGCTGCAGCAGCGCCGCCTTTTGTGCTGCGGCCGCGGAGCCCCCGAGGTGAGAGTCGGGCCGAGTTGTGGAGGGTGGGTGGCAGGGATGGGTCCGGGTCCTGGGATGCGGGTGCCGAGGGAAGATCGGGATGCAGATGTTGGGGGGGTGGGGGGAGGTGGAGCGGGGATGCGAAGCTGTGGGGATGGAGAAGCTGGGGACCTGGACCCGACGTCTGTGGGGGTGGAAAGGAGGGGGACGAAGCGGAGGGACGCCGCGGCCCGGCTTGGAGATGCAGGGCCTGAAGAGCCGGAAAGGACTGCGTGGGGTGGGGAGATGACTGGGGGACAGACTTAAAGGACAACAGGGCAGAGACCATCCTCCTCTTCTCCCACTCATCCTCAAGAAGGGGGCCAGAGAAGGAGGAGGAAGAGTTTTGGCCCCTAAGAGGGAAGGAAAGGAAGGACAAGGCCTGATGTGCCCACCGACCCACCCGCCCTCCTCCCACACATGCTTATGGGATTGCACCTGAGGATTATAGGCCAAAAGCAACTGTTCCTGGATGCCCGGGCCATGGTCCCCCCTCCCCTTCCCACTGTGAAGCCCCTAATCCCCTCCAGCTGTGGGGTCCTCCCCCTTCATATGTGGCTTTCTCCTTCCTCCTCTCCATCTCCTCTAACCCATTTCCCCAGCCCAGGCCTTCACGAACCTCCTCGCTTGTTCTACACACTCCTCAAACTCATTGGCTTAAAAATACGCAAGAATCCTGTCCACAGAGTTGAGAATCCTGATAGCCATGGCCTTGCCTTGGCTGAGGGGAGGGAAGAGAAAGGACCAGAGGCTCCATAGGCAGTGGAAGGAAGTAGTGGGTTGTCCCGCTTTTTAGCTCCATTACCTGCTCCCTCTTGGGAGGAGAGTGGGTTAAGTGGCCCCCAACCAGGAGGGGGTGCACATGAGGTCTCCCCCACCCGGAGTCTGCTCAAGCCCTGTCAGCGTCTCCCTCTAAACAACTCACAGTTCTCTTCCAACTTGCAGGGTGGACCCCATGGCTCTGGGAGGTCTGACTTTTAGCCAGAGGGTCATACGAAAGGAAAAGGGAAAGGGTCCTACCGAAGGAGGGCGAGCAGAAAGAATTGAGAAAGGACAGGGCCCTCCTATCCAGTTGCTGAAGTCCTCTGAGTTTTAGGGCATGCTCTCTCCTATCTCACACTTAAGGGTGGAAAAAAGAAGCTGCCCTAAAACCTGCCACTCACCCAGTCACCCACAGTGGGGACCAAGGTGATGCTAGGAAGACCAGTGGCGTGATGCCCCAAATCCAGCCCACATGAAGACACACAACGAGATAGCCATCCCCTAATTAAACTCAGTTATGGGTCAAGGAGGCAAGAAGTTAAAGAAGTGGCTCAGGACGTCCTGGGTGTCCTTACAGCTGAGGATGGAAGAACCCCTCCAAAAACCAACTGTCGTTTCCCAGGCCTTCCCCTAGAGGTACAGTGTGGAGTATGGCTTTGCCAGGAGAGGACCCTAAATTCTAGTACCCTCCACCATGGACTCATCTAGTGGCAAAATGGCTCACTGAGTTCTCACCTACATCTCCCTTACCTGGGCTGGGGAGACAGAAGGGAGTAGGGAATCAGTCCCTTCAGGAGTCCCTGCTGGGGCAGAAGGAGTAGAGTGTGGAGATGATGGGCCAGGGGACACAGGGACTGTGTCATGAAGGCTTGGCCACAGAGACTGGTCTATCAGCCTTCTTTGCCCCCGAAGGACTAGGGTCGTGTGTGTTGGGGGAGGTGATGAGAAGGCAGGGATACTATTGCAGAGGAGACCAAGGAACATAGAGGATAAAGAG
The DNA here is from genome assembly GCA_004026885.1 of Lyroderma lyra. Taxonomy (NCBI): domain Eukaryota; kingdom Metazoa; phylum Chordata; class Mammalia; order Chiroptera; family Megadermatidae; genus Lyroderma; species Lyroderma lyra. The sequence goes on along the minus strand of PVJL010004693.1, from coordinate 14,364 downwards.
CTCTTGTCCTTTGGTGTCTTCTTTCTTTGCTCCTTTTTCTCCCGTCATGTTTCTCCACCTCCCTTTCCACCTGTACCCTCCCTACTGCCTCTTGCTCTGCAGAGGAGGAAAAGGGAGAGAAGGGATGGAATCACGTGTATAAACCCCCCACCAGTGTTTAGAACGCACTTTCCACATGGCTGGTGCTTAGAGGGGGCTTCCTGGGTGTCAGGTACCAGGCCAGGAGTTTTAGTTGGATCATCTCAATAATGCTCCTAATAGGACTAAGAGTTGGGCAGTGCTATCGTCGTCTCTGTTTTAGGGGTGAGGAAACTGAAACTTAAGTAATCTGTTCAAAGTGAAAACAATCAGTATGTGACTGGAGCTTAGGGTCTATCTGAGCCAGAGCCTGTGTTCTTACCCACCAGATTACATACTGCATTACCACTGAGTGACAGGTACCACTGTCCCCATTGAAAGATGAAGGAACTGAGGTTTGTTAAGAAGTCTCATGTTGCAGGTTGCCTGAATGGTCAGGAGCAGAGACAGGGTGTCAGCTCAGCCTCTGTGATCGCAGGCCACCCACCCTCCCTCTAGAGCATGCTGTCCCAAGCTAGGTGATAGGAGTCGACGAGCACACTGTTGTTTTTATGTCCTCTTTTTCAATTTAAAAATAGATATTTAAATTTTTTATTTTAAAAACAATTCAAAGTAGTCATTATTGAAACATTAGAAAATACAGCTGAGCTACAAAAAGACAAACACCCACCATTCCACTTACCTAGAAAATGTTACACTTTGGTGTCTGTCCTTCAATAGTTTTTGAAATGCACACTCATCCCGGGAACTATTTGTTAAAATACACTGAACTCCTTCCAGGTTCTCCTGAGGTCCTGAGCAAGAGAGACCCCTTGTGAGCCCCCTGGCCCATCAGTCTTGCTCCTAACCTCTCCTTCCCTCAGACCTTAAAGGATAAGGTTGAGGGGTGATCGTAGACCATGTTGGCTGGGGGGAGGGGGAATGGGTGCAGAGAATTAGGCCTTCCCCCTCAATCCAGAGGAGGTGTGATGGCAGGATTTGCTGAGAAAGGAGAAAGGACTGATAGAGGAATGACCAGGGGCTCTGGTCACACCATTGCCATTGTGACCTGGTTCCCCCAGAACCTGAACTAGAGATTTGTCTTGGGGAAGTAGAAGGTCGGAGACCAAGTCTCCCTTTTTCTGGTCAGACAGAAGACATGGCCTCTCCCAGAATTCACAGAGAAAGACCTGGTGTCCAGCCAACTAGGAAAATGAAGTGTTCAGGGCATTCCCTACATTGTCTTACTTAGTCCTCACCACCCCATGAGGTAGGGTTGGGAATCTGAGAGCTTACATTCCTTAAGCTCATTTGTGGCAAAACTGAGGTTCTAGTTCTGATCTGTCCAAATCCAAAGCCGACTCTTTTTTCCATAAACAGTACTTCCCCCCTCTCCCCAGCCCCTTCCCTTCCCACCCTGCTGGAAGATGTGGCAGCCTCTAGGGCACTCTGGGCTTGACCTGTAAGAAGAGGCTGGGCCTGCATTTAAGGATGATCTCCAGATTTCCCCAGGCTCTCAGGAGAAGGCATTTGCCCCTCATGAGGGCACTGAGAAAAGCTGTAGTTCTTTCCATCTGAGAAGAACCTGGGGCCAGGAGGCATGGCCAGAAGGCATGGCCAGGAGGATGGCCAGAAGGGGTCAGAGCCCTTCATCTCAGAATCTCAAAGCCAGCAGAGCTGGACCTAGCATTTCAAAGTCCTGGGTCTCCTTCCTCATTGAAGACCTCCTTCCCCACTCAAGAGACAAGGGTATCTTCCTCCTTTTCCTGAGTGCCAGATGAGGTCCAGGACAGAGGCTGTGCTCTGTGAGAGCCCAAGATTTAGACAGATGGCCTGGCCTCTCACCTGAGCCCCCAAGACAGCCAGACAGGCAGCTTGGCATTGAGATTCTGCTGTTAGAGCAAGAGAGAGAAAGAATTCAAAAGGTTCCCTTGCCACAGGCCCCAAGCATCTCAGGCAGAGAACCTAGGAGGAGAAATTAAAGGGAAGGAGGGGATTCCCTGCCCCCACTCCACTTCTACAGCCTCCTAAATAGGGTTAGTCTAGAAACCAGCACCAAAGCAGAGAATCATGTAGCTGAAACTGATTGAGGGCCTCCCAAGGTGTCCAAAAAGCCTCTTCCTCTGGAAGGTGTATAGCTTAGGGACCACTCTGTCCCCTCACCCACTGTGGAGCAGAGTTCTGCACTGTAAGCACTTGGTAAATATGGTGGACAGAATGACTGAGATATCCACCCCCTCCTGTCACATCCCAGCCCTTCCCCCATGCTCTGCATAATTGATGACCAGGGAGACAGCTCCCCTCCCCCAGGCTGACCGAATGTCTGGGCGAGGGGCTCCTAGCCATGATACTCCCCCAAAGCCCTGGCGCCAAGGCTGGAGTGGGAGGCAGTGGGACACAGCTGGCAGGTCAGAGAAGCAGAGAGAGGAGTGTGTGCTGAGAGAGAGGAATCTCCAGTTTACTATAGCTCCCTGGGGCTTCCAGCTTTCTCCCCACTCCTCAGGTCAATCTGGAAGAGTTGTCATTAGCCTGAGAACACAGTAAGGGTGAATGGTTGAGTCTTGCTAGATTCCCTCCCTTTCCCTTGGTCCCAACTCTTTCTTCAGCTGCCCCCATGGCCCTAAAAACAAACAGGTGAAATGGCTTCTGCCTCTCTTCCCAGCTGCTGGCCCTGGATACCACAGGGCCCTCTGGGAAGCGGGGTGGCCTGGAGAGGCTCAGCTGCATGTCACCCTCCCCATGCCTGAACTTCCTAGTTGCCAAAGACTAGATGAAGGTTCAAAAATTTCTTTTAAAAGCCCGGTGTGGTGCCTACTCAAGGTTTTCCATTTTTCAGTCCCTTTTCATCTTTTTCTGTGTCCTCTCTCCTTTTCAAAATCAGTTTTTCAATCTACCCTTCCCAGGTTTGACTCCTTGGCTTCATGCTGTTTCTGTCTCTGTGTGGCACTCTGCTCGTCTCCCTCTCTGGTTGTGCCTGTTGTCCTTTCTGTGTTCTATCTCCCGATTTCCTGCTTTCTCAGATGCTGCTCCCCCAACGTCAACCTCAGTCGGCTGTCCAGCACCATCACTCTCTCTCCACTCGCGCCCCAATCGAAGATCTGCATGCAGGGTTGAGGGAGGTATGGGCAGAAAGGGAGCACAGACGCTGCTGGGGACCGGGACCCACGCCTGCGATCCCCGCAGCCATCCCGGCAATCAGCAGCACGTGGGCCAGCCCGGGTCAGAGGCGGGGCCCATGCGCAGCCCCACCCCCGCCGCCGCTGCTGCTCACGTGACCCTGGGCTAATCTTGTCCTGGTGACTTCACGCGCCGCCTCGGGCCCAGTCGTCATGGTTACGCCGCAGCGCCCAGCGCTTCCCCCAACCCGCTGTGTCCCCTCCCCTTACCCACCTGACCCCCTCCTCCCACCGCCTGGCCCTCGCCCCCAGCCACGCGCCTCGTGCCACGTGACCACCGGGAAGGAGGTCGGGAAGTGGGAGGGGGCCCCGGGCCCGTAACCCCTTCCTCTCCTGGAACGGCCCTCACTTGGGCTAGCGGGCCAGCAGACAGCCCTAGCTACTCTGGAGCGCCGATCTCACGGTCGTGCCCCGGCCTGTGTTCTTAGTGGTCCAGAACAGAAGACCCGCTTGGGGGTCGTAGGCGACAGCTCTCGGTTTCTCCAAAGGAAATTCTCTGGCATTGGCACACTTCTTGACCTGTGTTTGTCATTTGCATTACAGTGTACATCTGTCTAACCTCTAGAAGCTGCTGATACCTCATGGGTTATGTTGGGGATTTGGAGGCTGGACTTGATTGCAGCTTTCTGAGCCTCAGTTTTCTCAAGAATAAAAGGGACCAATGATAATATCTCCTTCACTTGTAGTTCTGAGGAATGGAGCTAATGCTTAGGTAGTGTAGGTACAGTCCTTACCAACCACCTCTGAGGTGGGTAGAGCAGTGGTCCCACCTTAGCACCTGCCTGCATGCCTTGTGCTGTTTGAAGCCCTGGAGTCCCATGGGAAATCATAGCTCTCAGAGGAGCCACACAGGGACCACGCTGTATGTCCAGGATAGTGAGAGACATGATAGGAAGCACAGGGACTGTGCCAGCCCAGAAGGGACAGTAACTCAGCCAGCTGAGCCAGCAAGGAAGACTTGGGGCTGAAGAGTTGGAGGGCAAGAGATTAGGCTTGAGAAGCACCCTCCAGGTAGTGCACACCTGGGGACCAAGCTTGAGCCTCCCCGAGCTAAGGCTTCTGGAGCTGGTTATTTAATAATACCTCTGCCAGATGACAAAGGATGCCTACCTTAGAGTTTTGGTTTGAGGATTAAATGAGCTAATGTGTCTGTAACAGAGGCTAATGTGCATAGGAAACCTTCCCGTGAGAGCTAGGTAGCCATTCTCATTAGGTGCCCTGGCACAAAAACCTAATGTAGCTTGTCGTCAGGTTTAGTTCTGTATGGCCTGGGTACCAACAGCAGTGGGCCATGATGAGACTGGGAAGGGGCCAGAGCATGGAGGCAAGGTGGCTGGACCAAAGGGAGTGGGGACTACTAAAGGGTTTGAAGCAGAAGAAGGTGCTGGTCAATTTGTGTTTTAGAAAGATCATTCTAAAGGCTGGTAGAGAAGTGGGTGGGGTCCTTGGAAGAACTTGAAAACCGTTTAAGAGACAGTTGTCCTGGGCCAGGTAACAAACTAATGAGGCCTGAATTAAGGCAGTAACGTGGGACTAGAGAAGAGAGACTAGAACCGTGATGGGTCAGAGCTTTTCAAATGTGCCAGTCATCATAAGAATCACCTGAGGTGCCTGTTGCTTACTCAGATTCCAGGCCCACCCCACACCCACTGAAGAAGGCCTGGAAATTAGGTGTGACCAGAGCTGAGACCATCAGAGGTGCCAGACCTCAATGTTGATCTGTGTCATCATCCAGTGAGCGTGTTCTATGTGTAGATTCCAGCCACCCCTCTCCCGATGTGATTCAGAGGCTTCGAAGCAGAGGGTTATGGAAGGACCCTACAGTTAGAGGATTGCTGTCCTTAGGAATCCTCACATCTCAGGATTTGGTAACTGACTAGATGTGGAAGAAGATGGGAGAGAAGAATGACCCCCAGTGTCATGCTTTGGCCGGGTTTGGTGTAGGTATGAAGAATTGTCTGTGCCTGACAGCTGCTGTATCCCTTTGTACAGCTGGAAAAATTGAGGCTCACATATAGATTGCCTGAAGTCACGCAGCCAGGAAGTGGCAGAGGCAAGGCAGGATTCAGATTTTTTTAGTGGTTGCTTTTTAAATAGCATCCAGCTATGAAGTGGGACAAACCTTCATTGTCTGGAAAGCTGGGTATTGGTTTGGGGAGCTGGGGATGGGGCAATGGAGAAAGAAGAGAGAGGGTCTTCTCTGACCTCTGGAGGAGCAGCTGGGCTGATGGGGGGTGGGGCTGAGTGGGCCGAAGCTTGGCTACAGCTTGTCCTGACACAGCTTCTGCACCCCATTGGATGGTTCTGCCTTGTTTCCCAGCTGTGCTAGGGAGATGGTGGAGTTGATTGGTTACAGCCTTCACTTACCTTGAAGAGACCCAGGTGTGTACCTGTGAGTACCCTCACACGAGACCAGATGTGAGCCCTGAGTGTGCCTCCAGGTGACTCCCACCTGAGTTTAGTGTTCCTGCTATGGCCTCAATTGCATCATGTATAAGTACATGAGTGTGAGGCCCAGGTGCATCACCTGTGTGTAAGAGGCCTCATCTGAGAGTGCTGGAGTGACACTGAGTGTTATCAGTGTCACCTGAGTGTGTTACTTGTGCATGCCTAAGGTTGTGACTCAAAAGGTGGATCTCTGAGACCCGTCCATACATGATGTGTGGACACGTGAGCCTCACGTGAAAGAAATGTGTGTTCTGAGGCAGATTACAGTAATCTTACATAAGGAACTAGTCTGCTACCATCATACTTGAATTTGAGACATAGTTTACCAGCATGTACCTGAACAGGGATGTTACCTGTATCTGAGAATGATGCTCAGGTATGTTACCTGTATACCTGAGTAAGGAAGACTTGTGTTACTAGTGGATGCGTTAGAGAAAGCCTGTATATCAGGCGTCCTAAGATTAGTCCCAGTGAAGCTTGGAGGAGGTGGGTACCTAAGACTGAGGCTCCAGTGTTATTTCTAGTAGGGATCCCAGCTCCCCCACCCGTGCCATACGTCTGCCTCTAGCGTGAGTTTTCTGAAGTGGCATATCTGTGGCTTTGACTATTTCTCCCTCCTTTGTTCCCACAGGGCTCAACGCCCACCAGCACACTGGGGCCCGGAGGCCATGGCCTGCCTCCACGAGACCCGCACACCGTCCCCTTCCTTTGGGGGTTTTGTGTCCACCCTAAGCGAGGCGTCCATGCGCAAGCTGGACCCAGACACTTCTGACTGCACCCCTGAGAAGGACCTGACGCCTACCCAGTGTGTACTTCGAGACGTAGTGCCACTCGGCGGTCAGGGCGGGGGTGGGCCCAGCCCCTCCCCAGGTGGAGAGCCGCCCCCTGAGCCTTTTGCCAACAGTGTCCTACAGCTACATGAACAGGATGCAGGGGGCCCAGGGGGAGCCACTGGGTCTCCTGAGAGTCGGGCATCCAGAGTTCGAGCAGATGAGGTGCGTCTGCAGTGCCAAAGTGGCAGTGGCTTCCTAGAAGGTCTCTTCGGCTGTCTGCGCCCTGTCTGGACCATGATTGGCAAAGCCTACTCCACAGAGCACAAGCAGCAGCAAGAAGGTATGCCTTGTCCTCATGGGGGCTCTCTTCCTGAGCCCAAGATCTCCCCACCTAAGTTACCAGATGGCTCTCTCCCCGTAGAACCTGGCCCAAGCTCCTTATTCATCCATTAGCCACTGACTTCCCAGCTCTCTGGCCACCCATTCATTGCCTTCCCTGTCCCCTCAAAACTAGTCAGTCTTCTTGGCCTATTTTGGCTTTTCTGCCTCACTCTCCTTGAGTCATTTCAGCCAAGCCAATGCTTTCCCCTGTGCCTGCACACCCCAAGGCCCTGAGCGTGGCTCTCTCTGAGCCTGTGGTACTATGCCTCCTGTCCACAGACCTTTGGGAGGTCCCCTTTGAGGAAATCCTGGACCTGCAGTGGGTAGGCTCAGGGGCCCAGGGTGCTGTCTTCCTGGGGCGCTTCCATGGGGAGGAGGTGGCTGTGAAGAAGGTACGAGACCTGAAGGAGACTGACATCAAGCACCTGCGAAAGCTGAAGCACCCCAACATCATCACTTTCAAGTAAGTTTCGGGGCAGGGGCTGATGATACTGTATTGAGGGTGGGGACCTACTTGGACAGCAGGGATCTACCCCCACCCTTTTTAAAGGAGACATCAACTGGGTGGGAATGGGAGGTTCCAGGTGTGAATCAAGTGAATGCTGGGCTGGCTTCATACCACTGTGTTTGGCCCCCAGGGGTGTGTGCACCCAGGCTCCTTGCTACTGCATCCTCATGGAGTTCTGCGCCCAGGGCCAGCTGTATGAGGTACTACGGGCTGGCCGCCCTGTCACTCCCTCCTTGCTGGTTGACTGGTCCATGGGCATCGCCGGTGGCATGAACTACCTGCACCTACACAAGATTATCCATAGAGACCTCAAGTCCCCCAAGTGAGTAAGCCAGCAAGTAGGGAGAAGCTGACGTGCATGGTCTCTGTAGGTGACCCCACCCTAGTCAGTTTAGCCATCTCCCTGCTTTCAGACCCTGGCCTCAGTCCATGTGGCCATCTCAGAAACCCCTCCCAGTGACAGTTCTATCTTGAAAGAGCTGTGGTGAGCCCCCTGCCTCTGAGTATCCCAAATGATTTAAAACGGAAAGGTATAGTTGCTGCAGCTGGATGAGGTGCGTGGAGGGGCCTGGACCCCAGCTGACTACACTTTTTACCAGCATGCTCATCACGTACGACGATGTGGTGAAGATCTCCGATTTTGGCACTTCCAAGGAGCTGAGTGACAAGAGCACCAAGATGTCCTTTGCAGGGACAGTAGCCTGGATGGCCCCTGAAGTGATTCGCAATGAGCCTGTGTCTGAGAAGGTCGACATCTGGTGAGGGCCAGGCTGAGGACTGAAAATAGCAGGTGGCCAGCACAGGGAGGGCAGCAGGGGTTGGGGTGGGGAGACTTCCAGGGTGTGAGTGCAAAGGAGATGAGCATGTTCTCTGGAGGGAGCACCTCGCAGGTGATGTCCCCCCTATCCCCAGGTCCTTTGGTGTGGTGCTGTGGGAACTGCTGACTGGTGAGATCCCCTACAAAGATGTAGATTCCTCAGCCATCATATGGGGCGTGGGAAGCAACAGTCTCCATCTGCCTGTGCCCTCCAGCTGCCCAGATGGCTTCAAAATCCTGCTTCGCCAGTGCTGGTAAGAGTGGGCTGGCAAAGCTGGGAAGCCAAGAGATGTTGCTGGTTATCCAGCACCTAGAACCCAGGCATCCAGGCCCAGAATCCTGGAGAGAAAAGGAGACAGAGCTCCCAGATTCAGCTCTCAAAGTCCCCAGGATTGAGGGTGAAATCAAGTAGAAATGAGAGGTGGAGGACTGACCAGTGTGTCTGAAGGGGTGCATGAGATTCACAGACTTAGTGTGACCTTGAGCAAACACTATCTCCATTTCCTTACGTGTAAAATAGGGATAACACTTCTGTGAAGTACTGGGGCGAGGCTGGCAGCGCCGCCCGAGTCGGGTTGGTTGCGCTTCAGTAGACTACTGCCTTAGAGCACACGAGGGAAGAGCCTTGGATCCTTGGTTCCAAGCCAACCCTGAAGGAAGGTTGAAGATTTGTAATTTTTGGTTAATCGTCTCCCAAACCATTTTTTAATGGGGTCACTCAGAAAAAAGGTTTTGTTTTCACAGTAAGTTGGAAACTAGGATTAAATAGGTTTCCTTACTGCAGAACTTTGATATGTTAACAGGTTGAGTCTCACATTTCCTCAAGATAGGTGACCAGGGCATTCTTTAGTCACAGAGTCTATTTTAGGATTGGATTCTTCAGGACACCATTTGGGAAGGGATGCTCTAGTTCCTTTCTGGTCCTCCTTGGAATTCCTTTCTCCCCCAATTCCATTCCCTCCAGGAACAGCAAACCACGAAATCGCCCATCATTCCGACAGATTCTGCTGCATCTGGACATCGCCTCAGCGGACGTCCTCTCTACACCCCAGGAGACTTACTTTAAGTCCCAGGTGTGTTGTGGGTAGGAAAATGAACACAGCTCCTTCTGTAGGAAGAGATGCCCTCTGAAGGGAGGCTGGGAAGAAGCGTTGATTGGGATAGAAAAGATAAACTCTTGGAGGGCTGAGACTCAGTAGTGGTCAATTGTGTAGCCACAGCTAGTTCCAACACACAGTTTACAGCAGTGCAGGCACCTGCAGAGGCTTCTGTGGGTGTGCTTGGTGAAAGCATGTCCCTCACCCCTCATTGTCTCTCCACCCCCAGGCAGAGTGGCGTGAAGAAGTAAAGCTACACTTTGAAAAAATTAAGTCAGAAGGGACCTGTCTGCACCGCCTAGAAGAGGAGCTGGTGATGCGGCGGAGGGAGGAGCTCAGGTGTGTGCCTGTGTTTGGAAAGGTGATTTCACCAAAAGCAGGGACTGTGGACTAGTTTCCATAGACTGGGATAAATTATGGCACCAGGTGAAGCCAGCTCACTTCTCCCCATTTCAGACACGCCTTGGACATCAGAGAACACTATGAACGGAAGCTGGAGAGAGCCAACAACCTGTATATGGAACTTAATGCCCTTATGTTACAGCTGGAGCTCAAGGAGCGGGAGCTCCTCAGGTAACTAACCATACAGCCCTTAGGCACCCAGTCCTGTCTTCATGGAGCTGTGCCTGACTCAGATCCTGACGCTGGGTACCCTCTTCCTGGTCAAATGCCCAACTGAGGTAGTGTTTGTGTTTAGGAGGGAGCAAGCTTTAGAGCGTAGATGCCCAGGTCTGCTGAAGTCACACCCTTCCCGAGGCCTTCTGCATGGGAACACAATGGAGAAGCTCATTAAGAAGAGGAATGTCCCACAGAAGCTGTCACCCCACAGCAAAAGGTAGGACCAGAGTTAAGTGCGAAGATTCCAGAATGGCAAGGCGGGGCGTTCCCTGGTGATGTGGCTTAAGGCTTCGGCGCTGGCACTGTCAACACTGCAGCCTGGGTTCGATTCCCAGCCAGGGAACTACCCACATAGAAGAAAGAAAAAAAAAAATGGCAAGGGGGCTGGATTCCGGAGAAGCAGGTGGGAGTCAAGGATGCCAGGAAGACTGATGTGCTTTGTATGACCCAAGGTCAGGGAGTGCTTTCACTTGATAAAATTTAACCTCAAACTTGTACTTTCCCTCTCCCACCAGGCCAGATATACTCAAGACGGAATCTTTGCTACCTAAACTAGATGCAGCCCTCAGTGGGGTGGGTCTTCCTGGGTGTCCTAAGGGTCCCCCCTCACCAGGACGGAGTCGCCGTGGCAAGACCCGTCATCGCAAGGCCAGCGCCAAGGGCAGCTGTGGGGACCTGCCTGGGCTTCGTGCAGTTGTGCCACCCCACGAACCTGGGGGACCGGGAAGCCCAGGGGTGCTAGGAGGGGGACCCTCAGCCTGGGAGGCCTGCCCTCCAGCCCTCCGTGGGCTCCACCATGACCTCCTATTACGAAAGATGTCCTCATCCTCCCCAGATCTGCTGTCAGCAGCACTGGGAGCCCGGGGCCCAGGGGCCACAGGAGGAGCTGGGGATCCTGGATCACCTCCTCCAGCCCGGGGTGACACCCCCCCAAGTGAGGGCTCAGCACCTGGCTCCACCAGCCCGGATTCACCTGGGGGAGCCAAAGGGGAGCCACCTCCACCAGTAGGGCCTGGTGACGGTGTGGGGCTGCTGGGAACTGGAAGGGAAGGGACCACGGGACGGGGAGGAAGCCGGGCTGGGTCCCAGCACTTGACCCCAGCTGCGCTGCTGTACAGGGCTGCTGTCACCCGAAGTCAGGTAAAGTACAGGACTGTTCCTGAGCTCTTCCCCTTTCCCTGGTCTCCCTGGGGTCCAAGTCTATAACCAACCTCCCACATAAGGTTCCTGATCTAAAACCATTCCCTACATAACCCTTTGTAACCATATTCCCTTCTCCTGGGCCCTTGATACCTCTTCCCACTTCTGACCAGTCCACTCATACGTTATCTCCTGCAGAAACGTGGCATCTCCTCAGAGGAAGAGGAAGGAGAGGTGGACAGTGAAGTAGAGCTGACATCAAGCCAGAGGTGAGTGATGGACTATAGGAGGTGATGGCATTCTTTTGCTTCCTGGGCTGTAAGGTGCAGTCAAGCTGTAGCGTTTCTCCAACATATAGGTGGCCTCAGGGCCTGAACATGCGCCAGTCACTATCTACCTTCAGCTCAGAGAATCCATCAGATGGAGAGGAAGGCACAGCTAGTGAGCCTTCCCCCAGCGGCACCCCTGAAGTTGGCAGTACCAACACTGATGAGCGGCCAGATGAGCGGTCTGACGACATGTGCTCCCAGGGCTCAGAAATCCCACTGGACCCACCTGCTTCAGAGGTGGTTCCTGGCCCTGAACCCAACTCCTTGCCCATGCAGCACCAGAGCATACTCAGTGGGGAGCAGGTGAGTCACAGAAACAGCCAGGTACAGGACAGGGAGCAGATACCTGGTCATGTGAGCTACTGGGGAGATAGAGAGGCCAGGAAGATAGGCATTCAGCCTTTAAGTCACTTAATTATCTGAGCCTGTTTCCACCAGTACCGAAGAGCAAATATCCACAAGGTGGAATATGAGGCCTACTGTATAGCATGGAAACCAGTTTGTTTGCTTCCATAGTAGTTATAAATTGCAGCCCAGGAGGAATCCTGCAACTTTCAGTCTTGTGACTTGGAGAATGACCTGAGCTACAAACTCTGGAGGCAGTAAAGTCAGCAAGCTGCTGGCTATTAAAGACTGCAATGAAGGATCCTGAAGCAATACTATTTGTACTGCCAAGAGATGCTTAGCCTCACACCTCATTGCACGTCTACTTCTTCACAGGGCCCTCCCAATGCTGAGGATTCAGACTGTGACAGCACTGAACTGGACAACAGTGGCGAAGCCTTGCAGCCCCCAGCCTCCCTCCCACCCTGAAAGCCACTCTTTAACTCCTGTACATAGAGAAATATTTATATAAATAATATATATATGCGCCACATAATCGCAATGACAGGGCTGTCCCAGCCTTAAGTCAGGCTCAAGGGAGACTGACCCCTGACCAATTCACCTGATATACTCTAGGGCAGCAGTTCTCAACCTGTGGGTCACGACCCCTTTGAGGGTGGAACGACCCTTTCACAGGGGTCGCCTAAGACCATCGGAAAACACGTGTCAGATATTTACATTATGATTCATAACAGTAGCAAAATGACAGTTATGAAGTAGCAATGACAATTTTATGGGGGTCACCACAACATGAGGAACTGTATTAAAGGGTCACGGCATTAGGAAGGTTGAGAACCACTGCTCTAGAGACACTGGCAGCTGTGAAAATGAAGGATAAGGATTGCCCTAGAGCTGTGGGTAAGGGCGAACTGGCCCCTTCCTGCTTCACCCTATTATGTTCAGCAAGCAGGTCAGGCAATAGGAAAGCCAGACTTGCCTATGTTCCTTTACACCCTTTTGTCCCAAACCCTGGGGGGAAGGAAAGGGAGCCACTTAACTGCACTTTTTTATTTTCCGTTTACTGTTTACACATTTTGCACTTGGGAGGAGGGAGGCTAAGGCTGGGTCCTCCCCTCTGAGGTTTCTCAGGTGGCAATGTTAACTAATTTCTTTGTCCCTCCATTTCTCTGCCCAAGCCCTGGCTTAGGGTCTAGGGGGAGGTTAGGAGATTGTGAAAGCATGTGATGGCTCAGGCTGAAGAACTGGGGTGGTGTTTTAAGTCCCTGCTTTTATCTTGGTGCTTGATTGGGGTGGGGACTGTCATATTGTAACCCCTGTGAAAAACCTTGAAATATAACCACTCCATGCAGGCCCAGCTGTTGAGGGTTTTCTTGGTGCATGAATGGGGTAGCACACATGGTTAAGTAGGAGCCTTGGAATTCATACATCTGAGGACTCTAGACAAGCTACTTCCTCCTTTTATGCTTCTGTTAACTAAATGAGCATCACTTACACAAAGCTATTTCAAACTGCAGCCTGTGGGCCACATGCGGCCCATGATAGCTTTGAATGTGGCCCAACACAAATTTGTAAACTTTCTCAAAACATTACAAAAACAGACGTTTTAGCTCATCAGCTATTGTGTTAGTGTATTTTATGTGTTGCCCAAGACAATTCTTTCAATGTGGCCCAGGGAAGCCAAATGGCTGGACACCCGTGACTTAAACCATGACTCCAACCGTCTAAATTTATCTGCGTAAATGGGACCAGGTAACTAATTCTAAAGGATTTTAGGACAGAAGCTCTTAAAACACCCACTCTTAATATGAAGAGGTGTCTACACAAGGAGCTAGCTAGACACTCCCAGCAACCTGAATCCCAGTCAGACACATCCAACTGCTCCAATGTATACACATGTGTCTCCTTCACCACCACTCCTCCAGTGAATGTGCTTGCCTACTTTTTGCAAACTGGTCCTAGGAAAATGTAACCCCAAATCTTTGGAACCAAGGTCACAGCCAGCTAGCTATAGCTATTAGGTCACTTTGCAATGCAGGCTCAAAGGAAAATCTGATCAAGGACTACAAAAAAAGATGGAGTGGTAAAACAGGAAAACATCTTAATTGGAAATAAAGGCTTATATTAAAAACCCAAGCAGGGTCCTTGTCCTTTGACGGATAAAAGGTGCAAAAATAACAGTAAGACAACAGGAATAAAACCCACATGAATCACTGTGGCATCCAGTTTCTATTCACAAAGAAAAAGCTCCAGTCCATCTTTTAATTTTTTTGAAAAATTCCTGACATTACAGAACTAAACTGAAATGTATTAATATTCCACTCTTACATTTCCATGACAAACAGAAAAAAATTTCATGAGCCCAAAAAAAAAAACAAAAAAAAAAACAAAAACAAACAAACAAAAAATACAGGGAGAAGCTTATAAAACTAAATATGGATCTCAGCATTAACAGCTGAACAAAGAAAGGAATTAAAACGCTTTAATTAAAAAATCACGAGTGGATGATAAAGTGTGTAGAAACTGAAAATTTACAAACTATTTAAAACCTGGAATCGCTGACTGTTCAGAAACTACACAGATGGATCATGGGTGGTGGTGAACAGCAGAAAGGGATTATGGATGAATCTGCATTGTTCTAGCTGCTCCCCATGCCACCCGTCTCCGAAGAAAGCCTG